>JANAVB010005597.1:36697812-36892812 GCA_029216955.1 Iris pallida | reverse complement strand
AAATCAAATAAAATTTCTAAAAATTATAAAACTTGAAAAATGACAAAAATATCCCTAATTCGAAAACTGGGGGTGACAAATCTACCCTCCTTAAAAAATTTCGTCCTCGAAATTCAAACGGTCGTACTCTTCTCTAGGTTAAGCACCCCACAATCAAGGTCCACTAAATTTTATCCTAAGATATATAACATGTAACCCAGGAAATCAGAACACATGCATGGTTTTAAATCTCTACAGTATCGTGTTATTGCAGTCTTCATTGGGGTTTCTATTTAATCTAGCATGATCATCACATATGCAAACTAAAGGCACTAAGAAAGCAATCATCAATCAATGGGCGGAAGGAACAGGTAAAAGAAAGAGCAAGACCCTACCTCCTAGTCTAATGCGTACATGATCCTCAACTGTCATCGCAAAAGCCCTGTCATGGCGGGGTATATCCCGCTGCTGGTGGAGGGCGTGATGCGGTGCCATAGGTGGCCTACCCTGTGCTCCCTGAGTTGCACGGCGATGATTCGTAGGACAATCTCTCAACTGATATCCAGCCTCCCCACAATAGAGGCACAAGCCCAGCCTCTTCTGGCAGACCTCCCAGATATGACCGGGCTTCTTACAGAAGTTGCAAGGAGCCCCATGCTGTGCCTGCCTCGGCTGAGTGTGCTGCACCTGCTGAACCGGTGCTCTGGTCTGATGCTGGAAAGTCTGATGCTGAAGCTGAGGGCGCTTAGCAGCCCCCGTGCTGCTAGTAGCCCCCGAGAAATGATCACGCTCCCTCTTGGGCTTCAAGCCCCACTCCCGCTCTACCTTGCGGGCCTCCGCGTAGATCTGGATATAAGTCTCATAGAAGGAGGGAATGTGGATCTTGATATCCCAAGCGAGTCCCTCCCTGAACCGGCTCACCCTGATCTCCGGGTCTCGAACCATGTACTCTGCGTATCGGCTCAGACGGCCGAACTCCGCTGCGTACTCCTCCACCGATAGACTGCCCTGCTGCAGATCCTGAAACTGTCGCACCAGGTCAATCTTGTCCGTGGGGGAAAAGAACTTCTCCTTGAAGAGGAGCTTGAACTCTGCCCAAGTACGGCCCTCTCCAGCTAGGGTTGGCTCGTTTCTGAACCAGGTGCGTGCAATGTCTAGCAACTGCAAACCTACCGCCTCGACCTTCAGGTCGTCAGCTAGGCGGGAGGCCCTCATCTGTCGTTCGATATCCTCGAGCCAATCATCTGCATAGACCATACCCTCGGTCCCGCTGAAGTCACGGGGCCCGAGCTTCTTGAAGTCCTGGATATCCTCGTACCTCGTACGCGTCTCCGGATGAGGAGCCCTCTGCTCCACGGCTGCAAGGGCCAACTGATGGACATCCTCCATGCCCTGACGTATCGCGTCTGTCTGCCTCTGCTGAGCCTCGGCCTGGGCTCTCTGAGTCTCCAGCACCTGCTGGAGGAAAGTAAGCATCTGTCCCATATCTGTAGGCAGGAAAGGTGGAGGTGAAAGTACGTCTGCAACTGGCGGAGGAATCCGCTGCGCAGGAGGAGGAAGAGCGCCCCCGACAGCTCCTGGCACTACGAGAAGAGCACACGCAACCCCAGGGACTGTCATCGAGGTAGCTGGAGGAGTACCCCCGAGGGCTCCTACTGAAGTCCCATCAGCCGGGGAAGTGACCGGAGCCTGCCCGCCAGAGGTGGCAGACCTCTCCGTCTCCCCGTGCTCCTCGCCAGAAGAATGAGTCATCACTATCCTGGAGACAAATTGAAAAGAAGATATCAATATGGCACATGAAGGCAATATCAAAGGAGGACAGCTAGAATGCATTAAATCAATATCAAAGATGATAAGCAAGATAAGCAAGGAAAGATCCTACTGTGATTGAGTACTCTTAGCCTATAGCCTATCCTAGATACGTACCGCAGGCTCGTAATAGCACTCTAAGTCGAGCGCCACTACGACATCGCACTAATTACGACTTCAGGACCTGCATGGGCCACCACTAAAACGTGTCACGACCGGCACCCGCTAAAAGGGCACGTGACGCGACAACGCCCAGCCCTCACCGTAAAAACGGCGTGGAACGCTGTCGATTTTTCTACTCTAAACAGTTTATATATATAACAAAAACCTGTCGAGAATATGGTCAACTCCGAACGGAGGACAAGCAATGAATATATATATGAGTACTCAATCATGACTCTAAGATAACAAAGTAAAGACTGAAAGATAAAGACAACAAGACGATAATAAAATAATAACCTGTCAAGTCCAACACAAGAATATATACAAGTCCAAGTCTCTAATACAGTCCATAATAATAACAGTCTCAAAAGTAGCTGAAGACAAAGTCCAGTACAAAAGACCTACTCTAACTAAGCAAGGGGTAAGGTCTCGCCAGGCGGAGCTAAGCCCTGCTGGACCAAAGTCTCCAGGTCTAGGCCCACTACGTCATCCGGACCGTAGTAGGTACAGTAATCCTCCTCTTCTGTATCTGTAATATTTTTAACATATCCTGTCAGGATGGAATGAGTACAATCTACTAACAACAGTTCACACGATATGACAAAAGCTATAAGACAATAAATAGAGAGTATATACAAGAAAATCATGGAATGTACATGTGAGTATTATGGCAAGGTAAGCTGTAAAACTAGAGCTAGAACAAGGCAAGTAAACTGATCATGGCATGTACAAGAATCAAGAATCATATATCTAGGTGTGTGAATACTAGCTACAACATATGGCCGGATTGGGTCTGCACAAGGTTATGATCTAGCCAATCATACGTGTGGTGTAGGATTGGCATTCACAAGGTTCACAATATATACAAGGCGGGTATGACCACACATCTACACTAGTACTCCCCGTCCCCGACTGGTAGAGTGGATCCAAGCAAGACACGTTACGACACGGGATTCTACGAGAAGGGAGCAAGTCTCCTCGAGAATCGGTGTCCATATACTGCACAAGAACTACAAGGGGGCTTGCACAAGATATACTAAGATAACGAGGAATAACATCTCATGTCGGGATCCATGAATACCAATCCGTGTGACCAATGTGTCGAGAACAAGCATATCCACACTAATTACATGAATCATAACAATCATTATAAATTGGAAAAGTGTCAGAGAATGTACTCGCCTGTAATATGGTATGATATGTCTACTGGAGCAAATGCAGCGTCTCGAGGACCTATAGAGAACAAGACGTATCAATACTATGTTTAGGAAGTAAAATCAAATCAATTTAGACCCTATTAAGTCATTCTAGGTCAAGGCACGTCAAACTAGGTTGTACGGGGTCAACCTAAGTCATATTAGGTCTAACCGGGTCAAACTGGGTCAACGCAAGTCAAACGGAATTAATCTAGGTCGATTTGAGTCAACAGTTGACTTTTGGTCAATTGGTCAACTCTGGTCAACTGTGGTCAACTCTGGTCAACCCTAGGTCAACTCTAGGTCAATGGTGACTAACATTTGACTTTTGGTCAATTGCACAAGTCTAATGGAATTTGGAACTAAATTGGGCAATGTGTTGACCCATAGTTGACTTTTGGTCTAAAAAGTCAATCGTGGTCAACCGGGGTCAAGACTAGGTCTAGACGGCTATTTCTAATTATTACCAACCTCTACAACCCATATCCAAGTCCATCTTGGGCTTAGAAACTCAAATCTTGGCCGTAGGCCAATATCCTATTTTACCCTTAAAAAGGGCAAAATTCTACCTTCGGCGATTATCTAGTTAGCCTACCCACGCTTGATATTTTGACCCGATCTCTCTAGGGTAGTATGGTACTAGCCTATACATATATTACCTACCAAAATACCTAGGTAACGTGGACATCTAGTCCATGATACGGCCCGTTGCCAAAATCTTGAATATTTCAAGATACGCACTGATACGGCACGATACCGGTGCCCTACAACCCCGATTTCCACTCGGGAGCCTACCCGCAAAATCTAAATCACGTATTCTAGCCCCACGCCAAGTTTCAGCGCGTTCCGATACTCCGGGCTCAATTTCGCTCTCTAACTTGATTTCCTCCAAAATCCTTCTCTAGTTCTCACTCTAATTCCTCTTCTAATTTCCTCTTCTAACTTCTTCTTCCCATTCTAATTCTCCTCCTCCTTACTAATCTCTATTCTCCTTTCCTATTCTCTTCTAATCCTCTTCTCATTCTTTTCCTAACTTCTTCTCTTTTTCCTTCTACTTCTCTTCTAACTCTTCTACTTTTCCCTTCTTTCCTCCTACCCTTTCTTCTTCTAATTCTTCCTAAACTTCTTCTATTTTCTTCTAACTTCCCATCTATCTAACTATCTATATATACATATACTTATCTATATATATATATATATATCTATCTATATATATACATTTATATATGTATATGGGGGGAAAGATTAAGGGGACTTATATGGGGGCTAATGGGGCAAATAGGGGTGAAATGGGGGGGGGGGGGTAGCTGCTATTTTCAGCAGCTACCTGCTGCTGCTAGTGCATGTTCCTGCTGCTGCTGCAGCTCCTATTGCCACAGCTGCTGCTGCAGCTTCCCATTCTTCTTCATCCTCTTCTCCTCTTCATCTCTACACAATAAAGAGTTACAAAACGTGGGCAAATAATGATAATTAACAGTACACAGGGCTATTGGAAAGTCATGCGGCTCAGGCATATACGGCCAAGAAGTGATCACATGCGGCTGGGAGGAGAACAGCCCATGCGGCTGGATGGGGTCAGGCGCATGCGGCTGATAAGGGAAAAGCCCATGCGGCTAAGAAGGAGTTCGGGTCCATACGACTGGGAAGTGTAGTATCATGCGGCTGGGTATAGAAGGAGGCGCATGCGGCTTAGTAGAAGCCCATGCGGCTGGGTCAACGTGGCTGCTTATGCGGCTGGAAGTGAAGGGTGCATATGCGGCTGATAATGGACTCAGCCTCATGCGGCCAAGGGTGCTGATACATATGCGGCTCGGGAGCAAGGCCTTATGCAGCCAGACGGTTTATACGTCTATGCGGCCAGGATATGAAGGGGGTGCATGCGGCTCAGTTAGGAGCTCATGCGGCCAGGAGAGGAAAGGGCGTATATGCGACTAAGTGGGGAAAAGTCCATGCGGCTGGGAGAACACTTGCCGCATGAAATGTTCATGCGGTCAAGTCAAGTACTATTCTTCTTCTTCAAAATTCCGAGAAGAAGAACACCATGAGAGCCAAGTTCTCAAGCTTCATAACTCCATCATCTGGAGCCCAAATCCGAACTTCCATAGGTCAAAACGGGATAGAACGAAATACTCTACAACATGGAACCATCAAAACTCAGAAATAACAAGATTAAGTAGATCAAAACCCAAAAAAATCTGAAAATAAAATAAACTTAGATCTACAAGAATCTAGCCATGGAAAGTGGAAATGCCAAGTACTAAAGTAAGTTAAAATGCTGTAAGGAAGAGAATGAAGTAATAAAATTAGAGTTCCTCCATGAAGCAAGTTACACTTGCCTAGACCTCTCTCTCTCTCTGGTAGGTGAAGAAGTAAATGGAAGAAGAGGATATGAGTAATGAGTAATAATGGAAGAGAGAGAGTGGGATTGATATTTATGGTGGGAGTGGTGGTAGGTGGGAGTGGTTCTCCACATAAAACCAAACCAAGCCAAACAAACCGAACCGAACCAAGATAAACCAATCAATAAAATACCAAAATAAATCAAGCAGGGAGACATGCAATACGGGTCGAAATACGTACACATATTCCAAATACGTAATACGAGATATGGGCATTACACGAAACACGATGAAGCGATTTGTCTCAAGGAATTCAATTGAAAGCTTCGACTGTGGAGGAGGAGTGTTGTTCTCCGTCGTCTTTCAGTTCGTGTCCACGTGGTAGATATTCTTCATCGTGCATCGTCAGAGCATAGGAACCGTTGGATGACTCCTTGAGGTAAGTCACTTCATCGTGCATCGTCCGAGCAAAGGAACTCACTGAGGCAAAAGAATTACTTGAGGCAGAGCACCGTGCAAAGGCATCCTTCTTCATCATGGAATACGTCGAAGAAATGAACTCCTTGCGGCAAAGGCACACCGTGCATAGTCCGAGCCAATCAACGTACGGGCGCTTCGACAGAGCGTGGAACGATAATAAATCCAAACCAATGCACATCTCAGTCTTCTGAAGGACTTCACCACCGTGCATCGTCGGACCAATGGAACACGTTGAAGAAATGAACTCCTGGCGGCAAAGGAACACCGTGCATAGTCCGAGCCAATCAACGTGCGGGCGCTTCGACAGAGCGTGGGTTGGCAATAAATTCAAACCCAGGCACATCTCAGTCTTCTGAAGGACTTCACCACCAAAGCTTCTTCGAACGAGGAGATCGACAACCAAGAGGAAAGCGTCTTGCGAAGGCGGGGGATCGGTAGAGTCCATCTCCACAAGAAAAGCTAAGTGAGACGAGAACAAACTCTCCCTACACTACTGCCATTTATAGGCATGGAACAACTCGGACTCATGCGCCAAGTGGCAGCCACTTCGAATTCAATTCAATTAATTTCCATCAATACCAATACATCTGCCCCTTCTCAAGTAAAGCTAAGTAAGACTAGAACAAACTCTTTCAACTACTGCTATTTATATGCCATTAATACCAATGAATCTGCCCCTTCGAATTCTGCCAACTTTGATACCCCCTACTGTATCAAAGTTTTTTTTCTTGATACAGTAGGGGTATCAAAGTTTTGATACCCCCTATGTATGACATGTGGGCCATTTCTGCTTTATAAAATGTGTACACATATATATATATATATACACATAAATTTTGAGAGGGCCCACATGTCATACATAGGGGGTATCAAAACTTTGATACCCCCTACTGTATCAAAGTTTTGATACCCCCTATGTATGACATATGGGCCCCTCCTGCTTTGTAAAACGTGTAAACATATATATATACACATAAATTTTGAGATGGCCCATATGTCATACATAGGGGGTATCAAAATTTTGATACCCCCTACTGTATCAAAGTTTCTCTCCTGTATCAAAGTTTTTTCCCTTTTAAATGGGCCCCATACATAACTTACAAAAAAGTATAAATAAAACAAAATTTTGTTATAGTCAAGATTTGAACCAATGACCTCTTAAATACAAGTCTAGCATTGTAACCACGACACCACAATAGCATTCTCCGTGTTTTATTAAACGGAGAATAGAATTCTCCGTTTTGAATTACACGAAGAATAGCATTCCCAGTGTTAAAAACACATTAGAATGTTCATTCTCCATTTTAATTTGAAACGGAGAATGATATTCTCCGTTTCATTTGTAACGGAGAATTATATTCTCCGTTTTGAACAGCACGGAGAATGCCGTTCCCAGTATTAAAACGATTGAGGATTCTATTCGCCATTTAATTTGGAACGGAGAATGGCATTCTCCGTTTTAATTTGAAACAGAGAATGATATTCTCCGTTTCATTTGTAACGGAGAATTATATTCTCCGTTTTGAACTGCACGGAGAATGTCGTTCCCAGTATTAAAATGATTGAGGATTCTATTCGCCGTTTAATTTGGAACGGAGAATGGCATTCTCCGTTTAATTTGAAACGAAGAATAAGATTTCCAGTGTTAAAAACACATTAGAATGTTCATTCTCCGTTTTAATTTGAAACGGAGAATGATATTCTCTGTGTCATTTGAAACGGAGAATGATATTCTCCGTTTTGAACTGCACGGAGAACATATTTTCTCCATTTTTGATATACTCCGTTTTGAACTTGGAATTTGATATTCTCCATTTTTATCTAATTGTCTTCTCAAACTTTTGCATTGGAGAAAATATTTTTTATCTAATTGTCTCGTGTGAATGACATCTTGCCACATAAGAAAGACATTGTCTTAAGTCAACGACGTTTCATTTTATTCCATTTGCTCGTTGTCGCTATTTCGCTTTCGTACTTTACAATTACGAAAATCGTGACCCAATTTTTTACAAACTCTACATACTCTAGGCTTCGGGATAGGCTGACTTTCTGTAGGCTGGCTTGTTTTCCCTTGAGAAGGCCTTCCTTTTGTTGCTACCGGATTTGGCACTTTTAAAGCTTCATGCACTCCATGAACTGCATCAGCTACCATTTGTTCTTCTTCACCAATATCGGTCACCATTTCTTTCAACTCCATCAGAACAGACGACATCAACTCCGTTCCCCTCTCTTGAATTTTGTTTGATTTTTTACAATAGTATGTAAACAGATTAACTTGTTCATTAATAGCACCATACCTTCTGCTCTCAATACTGTCTGGGTGGATGAATCTTCTTTCTGAGCCAGGTCCGGAGAGATAACTCTTTTTGCAATCCTTGAGCCAACGAGATTTTATCAAGTTCTTTGGAATATCTCCAATTTGCAATCTCTTCATTGCTGAAAAAATATGCCTACAAGGAATCCCCTTGGTCTCCATCCACAAGCATTCACAATTTATGATGTTGTCGGCCGGATCAAATGTAACCTTCCGGTTGACACTGTTTGGCGACATATACTTTTGGACAGTGCAAACTTTTGTCTCTCTTATGATGTGATGATGGAGAACAGTATATGCATCAGAACGTGTGATTTCCTTCCTTACATCTATAAATACCATTTTAGTGTAAATTGCGGCAAATTCACCTTCTATTACGGCCATGCTAGTTTGATTTACAACTGGTGTTGAGAGTTTATCATTGACATGCTTATCCATCTGGCCGTAACGTAAGGCCGCCAAACCGTAGTCACAATTTTGAAGGGCCTTCCATAGTGGCAGCTTCTCATTCAAAAACCTTTTCAGAAATGCGTTCATAGATTCACATCTATTTGTTGCAGTAGAACCGCCAAAATAATTTCCACGTAGGAATGTGTCCGCCCATCGCTCCCTCGTTCTGTACAATGCAGTGGTCCACTCATTGTTCTCTACATTATAATCTGTTAGCATCTGCTGCCAACGGTTTTTAAATTCTTCGACTGAATAGTACCTGTTTAGAAAACATGGACAGTAACTAAAGTTGTGATATTGTAACAACAACATACTTCAAAGTAAAGTAGCAAGTGTGCGATGTACCTTTTAATCAGAAGACTCAGTTTATTGTGAAAACCCTCTCGGTGTACATGTTTGGCAGCATTATTAGGATATGCCATGAGCACATTCGATGAACTATGCTGGACATTAAATCCTCAATTACTTTATTCATGGATCTGCAACCATCCGTGAGAACTGTTACTGGTAATTTGCCATTCATACACTCTAGAAATTTTTCTAGAACCCAAGAATATGTCTCTGCAGTCTCATTATGGATCATTGCAAACCCAAACACACAAGTCATCGCATGATTGTTTGTACCCACTAGAACTACCAACGGTATTTGACTTCTATTTATTTTATATGTAGAATCGAATGCTAGTGAATCTCCAAATAATTCGTAATCGAATCGACATGCACCGTCAGCCCAAAAGAGATGGGTCAATCTGGAATCTTCGTCTACCTTATACGCGTAGAAGAAATCTGGGTCACTGCCCTCCTTAGATTGAAGAAATGTAAGTGTTGTCGTAGCATGAACATCGTCTAGTGCTCTACTATCTTGAGCTAGAGCGTTGTATAAATCCTTTCTCGTCCATCCAACCTTATCCCAGCCACCTTTCTTCTGGACAATTAAATTCCATATCTGTCCAGTCCCCATCCCTGATTGCTTCATAAGCTTAATTTCTTCCAACTCTGCGGGTGATATCGTACGATGGGATCTCAAAAAAATTGTTTCATAATCATTCGCCAGGTTATGGTTGTGATGTACATAAATTTTTTTGACGGACCACATCTTTGTTTTATGGGTGTACCCAATACGAAAAATTGCTTTCAACCACTTCTGCTTTCACTTCTTGGCTCACGAACCCTGTTTGGAGCTTTCTTGTATTTCTTGTGTCTGAATTCCGCATTCGAACAACACCAACTACGGATCATCACCATCCCAGATTTGTTTTTCTTTACCTCGTTCTTTCTAATACTGAAACCATATGCTTTTGAATATATCCGGTAGAATGTCTCTGCTTCTTCAATAGAGTTGAACTGTAGGCCAACAATATCTTCTTCTAAGAGATGTTTTGGATCTTTGTTAATGTTGGCAGACTGCAATATTTTTTTTATCGTCGCTGCATCGAAATCCAATGGAGATTCACCGTCGTCCCTAAGAACAGAATAAAACAAAATAAACATGAGAAATAGATGTAAAAATATAATGCATTTCTTAAATCCATTAGAAAGGGTGATGCGAAATAACATTTCGTTGTTTGCGTTGATGTCTTCATCTTGTTCTTTACTGTCTCCTAAGTTAACATCTTCCAAACTTTGCTCATCATCCAAATCATCTGACAGTCCTCTTGAAAGGAAGCTTTCTTCATCGACTAAATCTTCTATACGACGATCACTTTCTCCATGTGACGTCGACATTGAAGAAAATAGAGTGTGTTAGAAACCAGCAGAAGAAACGAAGGACAAGAAACAAGACAAGAAGAAAGAGTAATGCTATATTCGTACCTCCAAATTGTCCCTCTAATATATAGCCCTCCCATCTGATGTGCCATGTTAAATAATAGTGTGTGTCATCTGACATGACTGATGACATGGCAAATTTTAATCCAAAAAGTTAACTACCCAATTTTCTCCATAATAATTTAACGTTAATATCAATGTTAATTTAATGTTAATATTAATTTATGTTAATATTAATGTTAAGGTTAATGTTAATATTAATATTAATATTATTGTTAATGTTAACGATAATATTAATATTAATGTTAATGTTAATGTTAATATTAACTTTAATGTTAATTTTTATTTTTAGTTTTATTTAAAAAAAATTTTGCCACGTCAGCTGCCAGATCAACATATCACGTCAGCTGCCACGTAAGGATGGACAGTTTGAAAGTGCAATTTGGAGGTACAAAAAGCATTATTCAGGAAGAAACAACTTCCAACAAGGCAACAACACAACCTTTTCGTCTTCCTTGTAACTCCGCCACGTGGCCCTCTTTTGATGGCTCATGAAAAATCTTGAGTGATTCTAGGAGCAAGCATAATTTTAAGGAAACAACTTCCAACAACACAACTTTCTCGTCTTATGGGTACATGTATTATTAAATTATGTAGCTAATAACGCATGAGGAAGCATGCAACATCAGGCTTGACGTGGCCCTCTTCTGTAGGATAACGCATGCAGCATCATTTAATGCTACGAAACCCTATTGTCTTGTTATGTGTTGTGTACTTGTGTATCCTATGTGGCATGTGGCAGAACACAATAATTTGTATAGGCGGCTATATTCACAAATGACAATAAGTTTTAAAAGTCATCTCCAATGCAAAAAAGTATTGAGAAGACAATACAAAGTAATTTTTACGACTTCCAAGACAACTTTTACTCTTCTAATGATATAGTATCAGTGTTTATTATTAAATTGTGTAGGATAACGCATGCAGAGCATTTAATGCTACGGGATCTGTTGTGTAAGGAACACAACCTGTAAGAGAGAACCCGAGAGAGAGAGAGAGAGAGAGAGAGAAAGAGAGAGTGTGGGAGATGGGATAAAGAGGAAGGATCGAGCTCGACTAGATTTTAAACTTAAAATTCAATTTTTGGTTATCATTACTAATAACTAGTTCGCACGTACGAGTTTAGACGAACACTAACCGAGTCCCGAGCAACGTGACATCAGCTAGCTAGGTTTCTAATACCGTCACTACCAGAATAAGTCGTTTTAGCGACGCATAAAGACGTCGCTAAAACGACAAATTTCGTCGCTAAAGATATTTAGCGACGGAATTACCGACGTTTTGTGATAGTCGCTGAAATGTAAGTCGCTAATCTTCTAAACGTCGCCAAACGTCGCAATTATCGACGTTTGCCGACGTACATATACGTCGGTATATTGCCGACGTCTACCGTCGTGACGTCGGTGGATTAGCGACGTATTACTGCGTATCGCTACGCGTCGGTAAATTACCGACGCATTACCGACGAATCGTCGGTGGTTTAGTGACATGTTCAAAGTCGCTAAACGTCGGTAAATCCTGGAAATTCTTGGGAATATTACCGACGTGCACCGACGTTTATCGACATTTTTCGACATATTATAACGTCGCTAAAACGTCGGTAAACTGGATAATATCGCATATTTACCGACGTAAATGTACGTCGGTGTACGTCGGTAAACGTCGCTAAGTCTGAAAAAAATAAAAAAATAAAATACAGAATGTCCATTTCTTCCTGCAGTTTAAAAAGATAACCATTTCTCACTGTAGAATAGGATCCAAACAATCACAGAATGTCCATTTCTCGCTGTACACAACTAACCAAGTTTGTATACTTGACGTCGATAATTGCGAATAACCAAATATCCAAATAACCAAGTTTACAACAATCACACAACAACTAACCAAATAACCAAATATCCAAATAACCAAATATCTAAATAACCAAGTATCCAAATAACCAAATATCCAAATAAACAAGTATCCAAACAACCAAGTATCCAAATCTACACAACCAACAAATATCCAAGTCACAAACAAAGAATAAAATAAACACAGAAACAGTCCTAACTAGGACTACTAGGAATCTGGTACAGAAGGGGCACCGCCGCGACGAAGGGATAAGAACAACTCATACTCCTCACGTGAAATCGATACCGATGGAGGCAGTGACGTCGGTGGAGTCGGTGTCGAAGAAGATGGCGGTGGAGGCGGCGGAGTCGACGACGATGAAGGCGCACCCGGAAGACCAGCACGCTCCAACGCTGTAAGTCGCTGGTGGTATGAATCCATGATAGATAATATTCTATCACTGCTCTCGACCATCGACTCCTGCGCCAATCTCATCCTCTCGGCCATGGTCACCTGTCCTGTCTGCAGCTCCGTGACCGTGCGCTCTAACCCTCCAACGGTGCGCTCTGTCCTCTCAGTCGTCTCCCTCAGGTCCATAATGCCGCGGTCGAACGCATCCAATCGTGCTAGCAGCGCAGGATCGTCGTGCTGAGACTGCTCCTCGATCCGTCGTAGCAGGTCATCACGGAGAGACTCCATCATCTGGTGGACTCGGGCAGACTCCTGGGACGACTGTAAACCATGCACACTAGTAGGAGATGTCCTAGAGGACTGGGTCGCAACTAGGGCGCCATAGGATCCCGTACCGTAGTACGTACCCCTACGGAGTCCACCAGCGACGGCAATCCACAGCTCGTCCTCCGACAGAGCTTGAGTGGGCTGCGAGGAAGTACTAGCCTCTCCTGCATCAGGTGCACTAGCAGCCGCCCGTTCCCGCAGCCTCTGATACTCGGCCTAGAAAGTACTTATTATTACTAACTTCTAATTTCTAATTAATGTACTTATTATTACTAATTTCTAATTAATGTACTTATTATTTCTAATTTCTAATTAATGTACTTATTATTGCTAACTACTTGAATATTTATTTGCATCATATTTACTAAGTTATATTAAAATTGACACGAAATATTAAATTAAGATAACGTATTGTAATACTTACATAAGTCTGCTCGACCCTTTCGTCAATAAGGTCAGCGCCGCGACGATGGGTGGCCAGGAAGACGGTCACCATGTCGGCGTTACCGACATTCCTTACCTGTAATTAAATATATTATCTTAGTAATAATTTATCGGTTTTGCATTAAAATAATATTTCTAAAAGAGGAAGACATACCAGACGACGGAAATGTTCAGGATGACGGTTGTACATCCAAGTACAATTCCGCAGATAGTAATTCAGCTCCATAATTCTGTAAGATAGATACATCAAGGTAGTGAATGATATGCAATTGTCAGTTCATGCGGTCTACACTTTCCGCAGTATATGTACACATGACATTTTTACGTTAAATGGTCAGAGATTATTTGTCATCTTCTTTTCGCATTGCTAACTTTTCTTTCGCGTGTTTGTGCGTGCGGTGGTCAGAGATTATCGCGGCGGTATATCACCCGTGTCTACAATATTTCATATAGGCTGAGTTGTAGAAGTAAAGTTTTATGATATTAGTCTATATATTATGTATAGTCCAACCGAGCCAACTCTAAGCTAAACTAGTCCAACTTGGTCAAACTAGCCATTTCTAAGTTGTATAAGTCAAGTTTTAGGATATTAGTCTATATATACTAGTATAAACTCTCCCTCCTCTCCAAATACCTAGTACTAGTTAACCCTCCCCCTTTCTCCCACTAGACACACACATACATATACATGATGTATACAACCACACCATAGTTTTCAGGTTCTTTTAACCTAACTTGCCAGTTGGTACTAACCTCAATAGAACAAACACTCTCACAGCTCAAAATACTAACACATGCTCACGCCTTACTCTTGTGACACTCCCTTTCAAACACAAACACACACCTATATGTTTTCTTACACATGTTGCCATGTTACCTATAAAAATAGGAAACCCTTGTTGTCTAAAATAAGACACAATTGTACAAAGAGAACCATACTGTAGAACTCACACTTTAAGACAATAGATGAAGGAAGACTTGTATGGAGGATCGATAGGGTTGAGCAATGTCATTTTATTCTACAAAGAGAACCATACTGTAGAACTCATACTGTAGAACTCACACTTTAACACAATTCTACAAAGAGTTGTCATAGGGTGTTGAACGATATCATTTTATTCTTTTCTTCTTCTTCTTCTTGGAATTTTCGAGTATTGGATCTTGAGACATATATAGCTAGAACTTACGAAGAATGGAGTACCATACTTCAACAAATAGATGTTGACTAATTGGTTCATATACGTGTTGTCTAAAATAAGTGTAGGAATGTTGCAAGGTGAAACAATGTATCAAATACTATATCGAAACCCAAACCCAATATGCAAATCCAAATTAATACGAAAATACACAAGTGTATGTAGGGGATTAAGTGTACAGAGGTGAAATACATATATATGCATGCTTAGGGGTGTCCACGTGTCCAACAAATGGACACAAAGTGTCCAAAACCTCACGAACACACTGTATCAGTGAACACATGGTCGTAACGTGTCTCCGTGTCCATTTTGGACACGAAAAATACCTCAATTAGGGTTAGGGTTTACCTTCAGTCTCCTCGCGGTGGTGGAAGAGGAGGATCTCGCGGTGGAGGAAGAGAAGGGGCTCGCGGTGGAGGAGAAGGAGGAGAAGGGGCTCGCCGGAGGGAGGAGAAGGAGCTCACGGTGGAGGAGGATGAGTGGCGCCGGAGGGAAGGGGGTCGGGCTGTCGTCGAGGTCGGAGGAAGAGGGGCGGGAACAAAAAATTTGGGGAGAGGAAGAAATGAAAAGTGGAACCGAGGAAACCCTATTTAGCAGAAATTAGCGACGCCCGAAATACGTCACAAAGCGTCGGTATTGGTTTAATATTCGGCGACGTTATAATCTTTGCGACGCTAAACGTCGCTGAACTAATAAAACTAGCGACGTTTTCCGACAAATCAACGACGTTGGTTTTTATTAGACTATAGGTAGTCGCAATATGTCGCTGTATGTCGCTACCAGCGACGTATTGTGACGCTTAAATTTGGCGTCGCTAAAACAAAAAATATTGGCGACGTTTTAAGTTGGCGTCGCTAATTACGTCGCTGATATGACTTATTTTGGTAGTGTGTGGCATTCCTGTTAATTTAAAATTTACAATATTATTGAAACTAATATTAATACTAAAATTTAAAATAGTTTTTGATTTAACATTTACTTTAAACTAGTTAAAGTTAAAATTGTATTTTTTTATTTAAAATGTAATTGGAACTACAATTAATATTAACATTCGCTTGTCCCGTAGTTTAAGTCGTATTTCACTGCTTCTTGCTTAAGTCTATGCACCCAAAGAACTTGATTGTTCAAGTCGAACGCGTGCACAGCACGTTCCCTCGATGCAAGGCTTGACGTAGCCCTTGCTTGTCAAGTCGTTGCACGAACACATTAGAAAAGAGTTTTGTTGGGCTATCGAAGTATAGCAAGCACCGTCCCGTGTCACGTGCATTTGTTAAGCAGTGAAAGGGTGTGAAGGCCACTGGCAATGTCAAGCCATCACGGACTATAGCTGGGTTAGACGACGACACTTTTGCTGCGGGCCGAATCGGTCCCTTGGCCTAGGAATGGATTGGTTGAAGGAGCAATACACAAGAATAGACTACCATATTGGCAGGATTATTTTTGGTATTTCCGGTGAGGCAGAGTTTTCATTTTCCGGTGAGGCAGAGTTTTCACCATCGACTTGATTCCAGGGACGGCACCAGGATCGGAGAGAGTCTACAGGATGGCACCTTCAAAGTTAGAAATCTTGTACAAGATGATTGAAGAACTCAGAACCAAAGGATTCATTCGTGCTAGTGGATCGTCTTGGAGAGCACTGATGCTTTTTGTGAAGAAGAATGATGGTACGTCAAGATTATGTGTTGATTATCGTACATTGATGACTTATTTGATCAGCTCAAGGGAGCGGCTGTATTCTCGAATTTTGAATTGCGGTCATGAGGGTACCATCAGATCAGAGTCAGAGAGAAAGTCATCCAGAAGACATCATTCAGATCGAGGAATGGATATTGGAATTTCTTTGTTATGCCATTTGGAGCGACCAGTGTGCCAGCCGTATTCATGGACCCCATGAATCGTATCTTCATGCACTATTTGGATCAGTTCGTGATAGTGTTCATAGACGACATCTTAGTCTATAGCTGTAGTGCCCCGTCCCTACATCGTGCCCCGTACTCCGTCCACGGGGTGCGCGAAAAAGGAACATTGTCGCTATCGATTCGGTCGGGACCGATATGTCGGGATCGATTGACTCGATCGAACGGGAACGGTTGAATTAAGATCCATTCTCTCGCCTGAAGTAAACTCAAGGTGAGTGGCTGACCCTCCTCTTCTCGACCCCCTTCCTAGGTAAATCGATAATGTTGTTGCGAATAAAAGGATAAATGCAAGGGCACAAACACGGAAAAGGGATTGAGTTTTCAAAGATAATGTAGGCTATGTCTTAATAACTAAAAGGAAAATATGTCTTCGTACGGTTATGGACAACTTGTCGACAAGGCGGTAGTTTCCTCGATCAGCAACCCGGGGCCACGAGACCGTTTCGACCTAGGAGGAAACAGGGTATAGTCGTGCATAAGGTTTCAGCACAGGTTAAGTGGGGACTTGCATCAGAGCTAGCTACTTGCGTTGAAAGGACCCCGATTAACAAAGCTATACGTCCAGGATGGCTTGTGATGTCAGTGACGTCGAAGAGGGACGAGGCGAAGGAGGTCAGCCACTCACCTTAGACTTGCTTCAAGCGAGCGACTGGTTGGCTGTGCTGACGTCGCCTACGCGATCACCTGCAACCCGCTGAATATGGGATCGACTTGGTTCCAGAGAAGCCATTCCATAACGTTGAATGGATCTTAATTCAACCGTTTCCGTTCGATCGACCCGGCCGATTTTGACCTATCGGTCCCAACCGAATCGGTAGCGACATTGTTCCTTTCTCGCGCACCCTATCACGACCCGCACCCGGAGTAAGGACATGAGTGCGTGACAGCGTCCCAGCCTACACCGCAGAAACGACGTAGAACGTTGTCTAGTTCTACTAACTAACAACAGTTATAATATCAAAACCTGTCGAGAACGGTCAACTCCGAATGGAGGACAAGCAATGTCAATATAATATACTCAATAAGCTACGATATTGTTGCGACCGTCCAGTGTTGGTATTTATGTATGGTATTTATGGTGCACATCATCTTAATTCAACCGAGTAGTTCAAAGGAGGGAATTATGTATGGTATTTATGGTACACATCATTAGGACGGGTTGCGACCGTCCAGTGTTGTGATAAGCTAGGATATCAGTAAGTTTAGGATCCTTCGGATATTGGGCTAGCAACCCGTATCGAAGCGATCATAGTCTTACACATAAGGATGCCAAAGATGCATTACGGTGCGAAACACCGTGACCTTCATATAGATAGGGCCGGTGGGCTGAGATTAGCGCTGGGTGCAGGCGCAGGGCCTGCCACCCTTATGCATATGTTTAAGTTTACGGTTGGTTGGTTGAGTGAAATGATATAATTTCTTATGTAAAGTTCTAACCTTACAGGCTAGGGGAAATGGGACATAGATGAGCACGAATACTATGTTTATGTTAAGATTATGTCTAACTGTATCTGCCGTAGGGACACGGTAGTGGACAAGTTCAGGATATGTTCGGCTCGAGGCGGGGCTCGGCTTGGACGTGCCGAGGCATGGAGTCCTTAGTGTTCAAGAGGAGCTACCGCATTGGCGTTCGGACTTGCGACATGGAGATGTGTCACGACCCGCGCCCTAGAGTTAGGGCACGAGAACGTAACAACGCCCAGCCTACGTCGCAGTGTCGGCGGTAGAACGCTGTCCTAGGTCTCAATGCATCTAACAGTATAAGACTAAACAGTTTATACTCCCCGAATGGGGGTGACATAACAGATACAGACTCAATCACATCTAAGGTAGAGCATGATAAGGATAGATAAAACATGAAATCCAAAAGAGATACAGGAGATAGAAGTCTAAGTGTCTAAGATACATAAACCCAGAAATACATTTCAAAACTCAAATACAGATACAGTAATCCACAAAGTAAATACAACTCCAGACAAAATGAAATAACTACCTAAACAACCCCTACTGTGTCTCCTCTAGGCTAGCAGGCAATTCTAGGCCATCTGTAAAATTTATCAACAGGTCCAGTCAGGACAGGAGCGAGCACATTACATCTCAACAGTTCATAACAGGTTAGAAAATATAATCATGCAGTAAAGTAAGATACAGGTACTGAAAGAAATGCTGTATGTAAACAGAGAGAGAGCTGTAATAGAAATATCTACTATAAGTAAAGAGCTACCAGTGACTAGCGATTTAGAGCACAAAGTCGACATGTGAACGGCTTGATTGTACATGGCTATACTAAAGAGGCGTACATGGCTATTCTACTTTGGAATTGTTCACATGGCTATTTATACTCCCCCGTACCCCCAATTAATACACAAAGATCCAACCAGGTTATGTTATATGATGCTATGTAACAGCCTCCGAAGGGTGGTAGACCCCGAAGGTGATAAGACCTCGAAGGTGATAAGACCCTGAAGGTGATAGACCCCGAAGGTGATAGATCCCGAAGGTGATAGACCCCGAAGGTAATAGACCCCGAAGGTGATAGACCCCGAAGGTAATAGACCCCGAAGGTGATACATAGTAGTCCCATAAATGGGATAAGGATTCTAGGAAGACTCTACGATCATAAGAGAATATGTCGTAAGTGATCAAAGAACCAATGAAGCATATGATACGTCATGTAAGTGAAATGTACAGAACATGTAGTACCCGATGCTCCCTAAGGATAACATCTCAAGAAGGGATCCATATAGTACCAATCCGTGTGACCAACGTGACAGTACAAGTAAAGTAATCTACTGCAGGAAATAATTCTAAGCAGGATATGAAATAATCAGAGAATGTACTCGCCTCGATAACCTGAACAGCTGATAAGTATAGGGGGGGTCCCACTTAAGCCACAGAGTCCTATTTAAAGCAACACAGGTTACAAGGTGTTCAAGTTGTAATAAATGAATCTCTATAATCAATCTACATTATTCTAGGTTCTTCTAAGTCAAAACAACTCTAGGTCGACTCCGGTCAATAATCTAGTCAAACTAGGTCAAGTGTTGACTTACAGTTGACTTTGGGTCAACTGGTCAACTCTGGTCAAACAGGGTCAATTCTAGTCTAATATAAAGTGTACTTCGTTATTTGTACGTCGAAACTTAAGTTACGCAAATCGAGATAAGAAGATTATCGGTAAGGTTGATAATCTTATTATAGTGATCTACGTATCCAACTTGTCAATTTCAGCGATGTGAGATCACTGGAATTGACTGATCTCAGTTTCGTTGTACTAATCCCGAAATACGAACATTATATGAATTAATTATTAATTAATTATAAAAAGGTTAAACTCAGAGAAATTATCAACGAACATTGTCGGACGATGAAGTGAACATCGCCAACGTGTCCAGAATGGTCAAATTAGCTTGGATAGCCTGTCCAACGGTCCAATTTGGACATAAGGGCAAAAAGGTAATTTCGGGTCAAAACGGTGTCTATGTCGGAGCCGTTTTGCACCGAAAAAACGTGCAAGAAAACAAGTCAATAAAATATAACAAATTATATGTCCACAAACCAGAATGTCGATACGAACCCAACGGTATCTCCAGAATTGGATTCCGTTGACCCGATCTCAATTTGGTCCGTTGACCAGAACTTGGAATTCCGATTTGCACGGAAATGCGTGCCGGAGCCAAAGTTCTCAAAACTCAGCAAACTACCTGTCAACGAGTCCAGAATGATGATACGAACTCAACGGTATATCCGAAATTGGGTTCCGATGAGTCGATCTCAAAATGACCCGTTGACCCGGATATTAGTATCCGACTTGCACCGAAATGCGTGCCAGACCCAATGTCCACCAAAACCTAGTAAATTATATGTCAACGAGTCCAGAATGACGATACGAACTCAACGGTATATCCGGAATTGGATTCCGATGAGCCGGCATCAAAAAGTCCCGTTGACCCAGAATGTGGGACCCACTTTGCACCGAAAAACGTGCCAGGGCCCACGTTCTCCAAATCTAACAAATTTTATATAAAAACATGCCAGAACGATGCCACAAGTCTACTGGTGGTGTCAGAAATGAAATCTGGAGTCCCGTGTTCAAAAATGGAATTTTACAAGTTGGAAATTACGAATTCGGACGACCAACTTTGGCGTCAAATTCAACCAATCAAACAAGCTCACAATGAAACGAAACTGGAGGGGTAGCAAGAGGGTTATACCAGCTTTGCATCGGAACTGGTAGCACGCCAAACGGAGCTGCGGTGGAGTAGATACAAGCTGACGAAGTTGGAACCGCGAAACTGTCCAAATTTAATACAATTTAAACGGTCAACTTGGTGGCCGGTTTTAATGTATCAAACGATAAAATTAACGGACGAAAATTGACATGAGCGAAGTTGGATATACCGAGATTGCGACGGAGCGAAGAAATCGCCGATCCAACGGTCGGATCTCCGAAAAAAACGCACTCGAAGTCGCTGCGACGGAGCGTCAAAACGAACTCGATCCCGCGCGCGTCACGACGGGACGTCGTGCAAAACGCACGAATCGCCTATACGTCGCACCGGAAAACGAGGTGGCGGACCCAGAGGGGTCGCCGGTGATCGCCCACCTCGGGGAGGGGGCGCCCACGGCGGTGCGTGGCCGTCCACGGCGGCGCTGTACCGCCCGTGCGCGCGGCAAGGGGGCGCGCGCTGCTGCCGTTGCAGCTAATGCTGCTGGCTTCGCGTACGCTGGTGGCGGCGCGGCGAGCTGCTGGGTGGTCGACGGCGGCGTGGGCCGCGCGGCCAAGGGGCGACGGCGTCGGGCTAAGGAGGAGGAGAGGTGGTCGAGTGGTGAGCTCGGGATGTTGATAGTTGATGTGGTGGTGGTGGTTATCTAATCTGGAGAAGATGGAGGAGAGGAGGAGGAGAGGTGTTGCTGGGTGGTCGGGTGGAGGCCGATGACCGGCGGCGCGGCGGAGGCCGGCCAGAGGATGGTCGAGTTGGTGTAGGTGGTCGGGTGCATGGGAGGAATTGCTGCTGTGTTGTAGTAGAGAATGTGTGGGAATAAATGAAGAAAGGGAGAGAGAGAGAATGAGATGTTTTAATGTGAGAGAGGAAGAGAGAGAGAAAAGCTCTCCCACATTGAAATTAGGGCCGGCCACTAGGGGTTGGCTGTAGGATGTTGGGGAGAATTTCATGGGGGGAAATTAATGGATATGATTTAATGTAGGGAGATCCAAGGGTGGATATTAAATGCGTAGGAAAAATAGGTCATTCCCATGGATAAAAATCAATAGAAATTTCCAATAATAATTAAAAATAGGCAGAATGAATATTAAATATTATTTTGGACACAGAAAAATGAGGGTGTCCCAATGGAGGGCAACATGGAGCTGGACTGGACTCGGTGGAGCCGGATTGGGTCCAAAATCGGACATTGAGCAATAATTGAATTAAAAATAGACGTTGATGATCATGAGTAAATAAGTAGCACATGAGGATTCCAATAAATGGGACACAAGTGGCGGACGGATAGTAGGCTCAGAGTGGACCATGTCCATAGTTGGGGCGGACAGGTTTTGGTCGACAGGGGACCCACAAATCAAGTTGGAAGATGAATGTGACACCGTGGAGTGAAATAAAATTGGGTCACGTGTCGGAAAAGTTATGCGAATCAAATGGAGCACAAAATGACATGTCTGAGTGGGACACGAAGGTCATGGGTGAAGAGCGTCTCGAGTAGATCATCAATGAGGAGTTGGTTTCAAGAAACTGACTGGTCTTGCGCTCCCAATTTAAAAGTCATGGTAACGCGCTGAAAATGATCAAGGAAAAGAGTGGGAAAATAAATAACAATCAAATGGTGTAAACCTACCCGAAGTTCAGCGAAGCAGAAAGAGTACAAGGGAACAAGTTTGGATGGAACACTATATACCGTCATGAAGGTAATCATGTCCACTCCAAAACTCGTGAAGAAGATTTCCAGAGTTGAACATCCCTGATACTCCAAATATCAATGGCACGGGAAAGCACACTTAAGGAAAAATACAGAATAAATTATTTATTGAAATTAAAATCAATCAGAAAATAAATAAAAATAAAAAAACAACCCGAAATTCAGGATGCTCACATCCTACCCACCTTATAAAAATTTCGTCCTCGAAATTAAAATGTCCCTACTCCCTCTAGGTCAAACCCCCACAATCAAAGTCCCAGAACTTAAATAAAACATACCATCAAAAGAAAACGGCTTCCAGGTCATGGCATACAGTGGTAGTTAAGTCTCATCTAGGTATACTAGTCATGCTAACCAAAATGGTTATAGGGTATCAAAACACACAAGCAATCCAGGTTGCTAAAATAGAAAAGTTACAGAAAAATCAAATCATCGAAACTGTAAGGCGGTCTACCATCCTATATGAAAACTGGTACTCATCAAAAATGATTAAAGAAAGCTAACTACCAATCATCTAAAAGGGGTACCATCCCAAAAAAAATCAAAATCACAAGTTTAATTAACGAAAGTCGATTACATTGAAATCCAATCACAATATATAATATAGAGAGCATTAGAGAGGAAAAAGCTAACATTATGTGTATGGGGACATGTTCACATGGTTAGCTAGTAGGCGTGTGTGTACGTGAACATACATGAAAGTGTATATGAGAAATTGGGTTTTTAAACAACGGCTATCAAGTTACACTAATCATGGCATTTGGTTAAACAATCTACAATACACAACTTATTTACTCATATCATGCATGGCTAACCATATACACATGTATAAAAAGGTAGAGACTTAGTTATGTATTTATATATATTATAACATGTATGCCTAAGCTCTATATACATCTATCTAGATATACAATCATAACATAGAGGGGAAGGGTTAGGTTAAAAGACAGTATATACTATATTAGAGTGTGCGTGTGTCCTTGTACAGGGTTATAACTTAGTATTGAAATGTTAAACCCAGTTTTAGTTCAGCATTTACATACAAATTTGAAATGAGCTAACATTTAAAGCGGTAAAATATTAACATAATGCAGTCTCAGATTTTTAGGGTTTTGAAACATCACAACCAATCTCAACGCTCCCAATTTAACCTAACATGACATAAATGAAACCCTAACATACTATCCACACATTTATCTATGCATACAGTTCAATATTACATGTTAAATCTGAAATCGAACTAAACATTTGAAATCAATGTAAAAAAAAAGTTAACATGTATTCAGTTTTCAGGATTTTGGTAAAATTCAACATCAAAACCAACTCATTGTTTATCACAGACTAACATGTAAGAATATAAATCCTAACATTTTATCCCTACGTGCAACAATGTATAAGCTCTAAATATTACATTCAAAACAACAATTTGATCTAACATTTAAAATCCAGTATCAAGGGTTAATATGTATACGGTCTCAGATTGGACAATTTAACATACTTAACCAATTTCTCTAAAAAAAAAAAATGAAACCCTGCAGATATCATACATGTGCAGTTATGTAAACAAAACTAACAACATGAAATTTATATTTAAATCATGAGTTAAGCTAGAAAAAATAGAGAACCAGAAATATTGGGGTTTTGAAAATTTAAACATCAATAACATATTAATATGTATTGAGATAGGTGGAAAAATCAAGTGTAGCATGCATACGTGTTAGGCAAAGTGTCTGCTATATATATTCATATACATATTCTCATGTCCCAAAAAAAAATTAATTCTACGTTAAGACTAACATTTAGATCTCTACCAAGATTGCAAGCAGGTGATTGACGTAATCAAGACAGCTTTATTATTATCTAATACAAGAAAAATAGCAAGAAAAAAATAACGATAAAATCTGTTTTGCTTATCTGTTTAAAGAAGAAACCATTTTGAAATCCAGAGTTAAAATATCAAATCCAAGATAAAGTTTAGCAAAATCATCGATTCATTGTATTATGAAAAACTCATAGCAAGAAATTACACAAGGTTTATAAAACCAACTAAACTTACTCCTGAGTTAAATAATAGGAAACTAGAAAAAACAAATAAATAAATAATAATTCTTTTTTTTGAATGACTGAAACAAAAATAGAGAAAATATGTTCAAAAATATTTAGGGCGCAATCTGATAATCATATGCGTTTATCCAAAATCATGGTACTCTAAATCCTCGTCATACTAGTAAGCAAGGCTACGATAATCACAGAGCCCTTGACTTATGCACATATCTCTAAAATTATGGTATTTAATATTTTCGCGGTGCCGCTAGCTTGGCTGCGAAAACCTTAAATTTTCACACCTGAGAAATATATCCAGAGTCAGACTATATGTCCTCGCCATGCTGGCTAATGTGACTATAAAAGACTAGATTCCATAACATAGATGACCTAGCCCATATAATTTCATCTTGCCAAAAATTAAATTAAATCAACAATGAATACCCAAAAATCAAATCAATTTATCAACGAACATCAAAATTCAAAAATGAGCAAAATCTATCAAAATACAAACTCGAATGCAACAGCTATCATCAAAATTCAAAATTCGACAATCATCCATCAAAATTATTAAATACAAACTCAAATTCAACAATAATCCATTAAAATCAAATTTAACAAGAAAAAAGTAAAAATAAATCAAATCAAGGGAAAAAGAGAGTTTTCAATCGAAGTTAAAATAAGATTCTCAAGGGTCGTCCCAGGAATCTCTCAAGGGATCATAATTGTGATTGAGTGCCTTCAAAATTATATCCTATTCCTACTGCAGGCTGTAGTGGTACTCTAGTTCGAATACCACTACACTTTAGTCTCGACCTGCATGGGCCACCACTAAAAATGTGTCATGACCCGCGCCCTAGAGTTAGGGCACGAGAACGTAACAACGCCCAGCCTACGCCGCAGTGTCGGCGGTAGAACGCTGTCCTAGGTCTCAATGCATCTAACAGTATAAGACTAAACAGTTTATACTCCCCGAATGGGGGTGACATAGCAGATACAGACTCAATCACATCTAAGGTAGAGCATGATAAGGATAGATAAAACATGAAATCCAAAAGAGATACAGGAGATAGAAGTCTAAGTGTCTAAGATACATAAACCCAGAAATACATCTCAAAACTCAAATACAGATACAGTAATCCACAAAGTAAATACAACTCCAGACAAAATGAAATAACTACCTAAACAACCCCTACTGTGTCTCCTCTAGGCTAGCAGGCAATCCCAGGCCATCTGTAAAATTTATCAACAGGTCCAGTTAGGACAGGAGCGAGCACATTACATCTCAACAGTTCATAGCAGGTTAGAAAATATAATCATACAGTAAAGTAAGATACAGGTACTGAAAGAAATGCTGTATGTAAACAGAGAGAGAGCTGTAATAAAAATATCTACTATAAGTAAAGAGCTACCAGTGACTAGTGATTTAGAGCACAAAGTCGACATGTGAACGGCTTGATTGTACATGGCTATACTAAAGAGGCGTACATGGCTATTCTACTTTGGAATTGTTCACATGGCTATTTATACTCCCCCGTACCCCCAATTAATACACAAGGATCCAACCAGGTTATGTTATATGATGCTATGTAACAGCCCCCGAAGGGTGGTAGACCCCGAAGGTGATAAGACCCCGAAGGTGATAAGACCCCGAAGGTGATAGACCCCGAAGGTGATAGACCCCGAAGGTAATAGACCCCGAAGGTGATAGACCCCGAAGGTAATAGACCCCGAAGGTAATAGACCCCGAAGGTGATACATAGTAGTCCCATAAATGGGATAAGGATTCTAGGAAGTCTCTACGATCATAAGAGTATATGTCGTAAGTGATCAAAGAACCAATGAAGCATATGATACGTCATGTAAGTGAAATGCACAGAACATGTAGTACCCGATGCTCCCTAAGGATAATATCTCAAGAAGGGATCCATATAGTACCAATCCGTGTGACCAACGAGACAGTACAAGTAAAGTAATCTACTGCAGGAAATAATTCTAAGCAGGATATGAAATGATCAGAGAATGTACTCGCCTCGATAACCTGAACAGCTGATAAGTATAGGGGGGTCCCACTGAAGCCACAGAGTCCTATTTAAAGTAACACAGGTTACAAGGTGTTCAAGTTGTAATAAATGAATCTCTATAATCAATCTACATTATTCTAGGTTCTTCTAAGTCAAAACAACTCTAGGTCGACTCCGGTCAATAATCTAGTCATACTAGGTCAAGTGTTGACTTACAGTTGACTTTGGGTCAACTGGTCAACTCTGGTCAAACAGGGTCAATTCTAGTCTAATATAAAGTGTACTTCGTTATTTGCACGTCGAAACTTAAGTTACGCAAATCGAGATAAAAAGATTATCGGTAAGGTTGATAATCTTATTATAGTGATCCACGTATCCAACTTGTCAATTTCAGCGATGTGAGATCACTGGAATTGACTGATCTCAGTTTCGTTGTACTAATCCTGAAATACGAACATTATATGAATTAATTATTAATTAATTATAAAAAGGTTAAACTCAGAGAAATTATCAACAAACATTGTCGGACGATGAAGTGAACATCGCCAACGTGTCCAGAATGGTCAAATTAGCTGGGATAGCCTGCCCAACGGTCCAATTTGGACACAAGGGCAAAAAGGTAATTTCGGGTCAAAACGGTGTCCGTGTCGGAGCCGTTTTACACCGAAAAAACGTGCAAGAAAACAAGTCAATAAAATATAACAAATTATATGTCCACGAAACCAGAATGTCGATACGAACCCAACGGTATCTCCAGAATTGGATTCCGTTGACCCGATCTCAATTTGGTCCGTTGACCAGAACTTGGAATACCGGTTTGCACGGAAATGCGTGCCGGAGCCAAAGTTCTCAAAACTCAGCAAACTACCTGTCAACGAGTCCAGAATGATGATACGAACTCAACGGTAT
Source organism: Iris pallida (assembly GCA_029216955.1). Lineage (NCBI taxonomy): Eukaryota > Viridiplantae > Streptophyta > Magnoliopsida > Asparagales > Iridaceae > Iris > Iris pallida. The sequence goes on along the minus strand of JANAVB010005597.1, from coordinate 36,865,219 downwards.
ATCCGGAATTGGGTTCCGATGAGCCGATCTCAAAATGACCCGTTGACCCGGATATTGGTATCCGACTTGCACCGAAATACGTGCCAGACCCAATGTCCACCAAAACCTAGTAAATTATATGTCAACGAGTCCAGAATGACGATACGAACTTAACGGTATATCCGGAATTGGATTCCGATGAGCCGGCGTCAAAAAGTCCCGTTGATCCAGAATGTGGGACCCACTATGCACCGAAAAATGTGCCAGGGCCCACGTTCTCCAAATCTAACAAATTTTATATGAAAACATGCCAGAACGACGCCACAAGTCTACTGGTGGTGTCAAAAATGAAATCTGGAGTCCCGTGTTCAAAAATAGAATTTTACAAGTTGGAAATTACGAATTCGGACGACCAACTTTGGCGTCGAATTCAACCAATCAAACAAGCTCACAATGAAACGAAACTGGAGGGGTAGCAAGAGGGTTATACCAGCTTTGCATCAGAACTGGTAGCACACCAAACGGAGCTACGGTGGAGTAGATACAAGCTGACGAAGTTGGTCCCGCGAAACTGTCTAAATTTAATACAATTTAAACGGTCAACTTGGTGGCCGGTTTTCATATATCAAACTATAAAATTAACGGACGAAAATTGACATGAGCGAAGGTGGATATACCGAGATTGCGACGGAGCAAAGAAATCGCCGATCCAACGGTCGGATCTCCAGAAAAATGCACACGAAGTCGCTGCGACGGAGCGTCAAAACGAACTCGATCCCGCGCGCGTCACGACGGGACGTCGTGCAAAACGCACGAATCGCCTATACGTCGCGCCAGAGAACGTGGTGGTGGACCCAGGGGGGTCGCCGGTGATCGCCCACCGCGGGAGAGGGCCACCCACGGCGGTGTGTGGCCGTCCACGGCGGTGCTGCACCGCCCGTACGCGCGGCAAGGGGGCGCGCGCTGCTGCCGTTGCAGCTACTGCTGCTGGCTGCACGTGCGCTGGTGGCGGCACGACGAGCTGCTGGGTGGTCGACGGCGGCGTGGGCCGCGCGGCCAAGGGGCGGCGGCGTCGGGCTAAGGAGGAGGAGAGGTGGTCGAGTGGTGAGCTCGGGATGTTGATAGTTGATGTGGTGGTTATCTAATGTGGAGAAGATGGAGGAGAGGAGGAGGAGAGGTGTTGCTGGGTGGTCGGGTGGAGGCCGACGACCGGCGGCGCGGCGGAGGTCGGCCAGAGGATGGTCGAGTTGGTGTAGGTGGTCGGGTGCATGGGAGGAATTGCTGCTGTGTTGTAGTAGAGAATGTGTGGGAATAAATGAAGAAAGGAAGAGAGAGAGAATGAGATGTTTTAATGTGAGAGAGGAAGAGAGAGAGAAAAGCTCTCCCATATTGAAATTAGGGCCGGCCACTAGGGGTTGGCTGTAGGGTGTTGGGAAGAATTTCATGGGGGGAAATTAATGGATATGATTTAATGTAGGGAGATCCAAGGGTGGAGATTAAATGTGTAGGAAAAATAGGTCATTCCCATGGATAAAAATCAATAAAAATTTCCAATAATAATTAAAAATAGGCAGAATGAATATTAAATATTATTTTGGACACAGAAAAATGAGGGTGTCCCAATGGAGGGCAACATGGAGCTGGACTGGACTCGGTAGAGCCGGATTGGGTCCAAAACCGGACATTGAGCAATAATTGAATTAAAAATAGACGTTGATGATCATGAGTAAATAAGTAGCACATGAGGATTCCAATAAATAGGACACAAGTGGCGGACGAATAGTAGGCTCAGAGTGGGCCATGTCCATAGTTGGGGCGGACAGGTTTTGGTCGACAGGGGACCCACAAATCAAGTTGGAAGATGAATGTGACACCGTGGAGTGAAATAAAATCGGGTCACGTGTCGGGAAAGTTGTGCGAATCAAATGGAGCACAAAATGACATGTCTGAGTGGAACACGAAGGTCATGGGTGAAGAGCGTCTCGAGTAGATCATCAATGAGGAGTTGGTTTCAAGAAACTGACTGGTCTTGCGCTCCCAATTTAAAAGTCATGGTAACGTGCTGAAAATAATTAAGGAAAAGAGTAGGAAAATAAATAATAATCAAATGGTCTAAACCGACCCGAAGTTCAGCGAAGCAGAAAGAGTACAAGGGAACAAGTTTGGATGGGACACTATATACCGTCATGAAGGTAATCATGTCCACTCCAAATCTCGTGAAGAAGATTTCCAGAGTTGAACATCCCTGATACTCCAAATATCAATGGCACGGGAAAGCACACTTAAGGAAAAATACAGAATAAATTATTTATTGAAATTAAAATCAATCAGAAAAAAAAAAAAAAAAAATAACCCGAAATTCAGGGTGCTCACAAGATGTTCAGCCGAAGACTACTTGTTGGCTATAAAGAGGCATAATGTATGGAACAATGTACTCCTTTGTGAGCTAGAGAGATCATGAGCATTGTAGCCAATTGGCATGTTAAGTTGGGCTATTCAGAGCCATTGTAACCTTCAGTTCATTATCAATAAAAGAGATTCTTGTTGTATACTACGTTTTCCTTCCGCTGCTTATGTTATCAATTTGAGCTATAAACACTATTGTGAATCTGTTATCTTGCCTTGCATGAGCGCAACTCCAGGCTCGTGCGGCATCGCGCCCCAGCGAGGACGATGATTCGGGTGAAAACTTGATAATGATGAAGACGGTAACTCGGTCGACAATCGTAACTATCGAGGTATGATCGAGAAAATTTAACAGTAGCAGTAATATTAAATCTACATTGGCTTTTCTGTTAATTTAAAATTTATAATATAATTAAAACTAATATTACGAAAATGCTATTTGCTCCCAAAATATTTGGATGATACCATCTTCCATTATGTGGCATATGACATGGTTGCTAACATGACAGCTGATATGGCAAAATTTAACAATAAAATTAATATTAAAATTAACATTAATAGTAAATAAATAATTTAATATTAAATTAATATTAATTAATATTAACATTAACATTAATATTAATATTAATATTAATATTAACATTAACATTAACATTAACATTAGCATTAGCATTAACATTACCATTAATATTAATATTGACATTAACATTAAAAAATTTGGGTAATTAATTTTTGGGGTTAAAATTTGTCATGTCAAGTGTTATGTCATCTGCCATGTCAGATGCCACATAATGGGAGATGGCATCACCCAAATATGTTGGGAGCCCAAACGACTAATTGCTAATATTAATACAGTGGCATTACCGTTATTTCCCAATAGATTCGTGCCTTGTTCGGTCACACCCCTCTACGAGCGGGTTACACCCCCCCTAAACGAGGGGTTAAATAGCATTTTCCAAAGAAGAGAACCCATCCGACTAGAGAGAAATAAAGGAAAGAAGAAGAAGAACAGTCGCAATGGAGAGGAGCAAGATCAACTGCAGCGGATGGACCGTCATCCCTATCGAGATTCTCTCGATGATACTGGTACTGTCGGGGATGCCGGCGGACGAGGTAAAGTGCAACGTGGCCCCAGTTTACCGTTCGTGGTGGAAGGCGCTCAACGGTCCCTTAGACTATTGGTCTAACGTCGACTTGGTACAGTGGTGCAGAAGGACCCAGCAAACTGCTGAGATTAGTTCGACCATAATGAAACTCGTGGCTTGCAGTGGGGGATATCTAGGGTCCTTCTCCGCGTACAAGCTCGACGAAGCAGCCTTCTCTTTTGCATGTTTAAGGCCAGTACAAAATTTTATTTGGTCTTATTCCAATACTTTATTTTTTCTATTACAAAATTTTACGTATACTTTTGTTAATTTCTATTGATGTTTTCCCATTTTTATAATACAGTGGGAAATTTCTAAGGGTGCTGCGCATTCCGAAGTGCGACGTGAGTGATGAAACTTTCGTGAGACACTTGGAGTTTCTCCCTGTGCTGGAAGAACTCGACATTAGCTACTTCCTCTATATCACGTCGACTGGAATATCTTTCGTCGGAAAGTATTGCCACCGTCTGGTCAAGCTGAGTAGGAACATGCCCCCTCCAGATTTCATGCTCAGGAACATGTTCGTGCTGGACACGAAAAACGAGGCAGAGGAAAACGCCGTGGCTGATTCGATGCCGCGTCTCGAGCACCTACATATGGGATTCAGCATGTTCAATGGAGACACACTGCGATCTATCATATGCAACTGCAAGGGTCTTCGCGTGCTCGACATACGTGGGTGCTTCAACGTGCACTTCGACGACGAACTCTGGAAATTTTTTTATTCAATACAAACGTTTAAAAAACCCTTTGATAATGTAATCCCAGTACCAGGGGAACCTGTATACGAGATGTATAATGATTTAGATATCATCTATCATTCCTGGGGTGAATGGTGAAAACATTAGCATGCATGCATGCATTTCTTTATATTTTTCACTAGTCTACGTACAAGATATTTTTTATGAGTTCGATTCTCCATTTTGACAAAATTTTACTTTTGTCAATACTAATTTTTTACATGATTAATTTTTTTATAAATAAAATGGACTGTGATATAATGACGTCTAAGACGGCTCACTTCTGAGATTTTGACATTTTCCAACACAGATTTTACCATTAATACAACATCTCAGTGTAATCATATCCAAGAGATTTCGCCATTTCGTAACACAGATTTTACCTTATTCAAAATAAATTCTAGCGGTGCAAATTCCACTCATATTAGTGGTATCAGTGCCATTCACCATAATTAATGGTGATCGATACGAAAATATTGGTTTCTTTTTCATAACCCTTTAAAATCTATTTATACAGCCAAATAGCCAAACTAATTCATCTTCACGAGCCTTCAAAACTAATTTATATAGATTCAAAACAAAACTAAACAGCCAAACTATTTAAAATTCACAACCCTACAGAACAGTCCTAAATGTATCATTCTCCGTCTTATATGTACCATTCTCCGTCCTACATGTATCATTCTCCGTCCTACCTCCGTCCTAAATGTACCATTCTCCGTCCTATATGGACCATTCTCCGTCCTACATGTATCATTCTCCGTCCTACATTTACCATTCTCCGTTCTACATTTACCATTCTCCGTCCTAAATGTACCATTCGTCGTCCTAAATGTACAATTCTCCGTCCTAAATGTACCATTAATTCTCCGTGTTAGAGAAACGGAGAATGGCCACTAACAGTCCCAAAAATTGTTCCATACTAAGTTAAAAGCATATAATAGCACCCAAAAAATGTTAACAATAGAAAAATTCTACAGAACCCAAACACCAGACTCGAACTTAGGTCTTCCATGTAAAAGCCAAACAGCACAACCAACTAAGCTTGGAATAAGACATCAATAATGCTAAGTCTACTACCAAATGCTTACAACACTCTTACAACCTTCACCCATTGCTGACATGTGGGCCATGGCCCACATGTCAACAATGGGTGAAGGTTGTAAGAGTGTTGTAAGCATTTGGTTGTAACTGTAGCATTATATCCCCAACTTCCAATAAGGAATAAGAAATTGAATATCCCCAACTTCCAATAAAGAATAATAAGAGTCGGTTAGAAACGTGTATATATATACATAGGGGTCCCCATTCATCTGAGTAGGTTGTACATTTAACATGACTCTAAAAAGATCATCTGGTTGGGAACCATTGCCAGAGTCTTCTTCCAGTCGTCGCCGAGCCTCTCCGCATGGAGCACCCTCTGCGCCGCCTCCGGCCCATGACTGGCTGGCAGCGGCTGCGGACTTCCTGACCTCCTGCGGGTTGTCATTGGAGGTCATCGCTCGACCACTTCATCCGGTGCCTAACTTTGACCTGTTGCCGATCACTTCGGAGAAACGGGATTCTATGGAGAAGAGGGAAGCGTTTCGCTGCCTGTGCCATAGGGCGGGTGTGCGCACCCTGCAGGACTTTGCGGAGATCCTCCGCGAGGCCAGTGAGGGCTAGACCTCTTTTTTTTTTCTTTTTTCGTTTTTTACAGTTTTTTGTCCTCCTCTTGTATACTTCTCCGGAGAATGTTCCGGCGACAAAGCTGGGATTTAATGAAATATAATATTTTGTTAACTCAATTTGGTTTCGGCTACAATCAAACTTTTACAACCTTCTTACAACTTACACCCATTTGCTAACTATAATATTGCTCTTTATAATTAACAAATCTTGTTACATCAAATCCATATATCAGCGACGATATCCCCGTCAATGACTTGTTACGTCATAGAATTGATTATGCTGCCATCGTCAATCTTGCCGTCAAATCCATCTTAAATATGATTACAAAGTAAAATAGAGGACAACTTTGAGTGTTTCAATTTTACTCTTTTCAAGTACATAGTCTGTCACGACCCGCACCCGCTAAAAGGGCACGTGACGCGACAACGCCCAGCCCTCACCAGAAAAATAGCATGGAACGCTGTGGATTTTCTAGTCTGACAACAGTTTATATATATAACAAAACCTGTCGAGAATATAGTCAACTCCGAACGGAGGACAAGCAATAAATATATATAAGTGCTCAATCACAACTCTAAGATGATAAGTAAAGACTGAAAGATAAAGACAACAAGACGATAAAATATAACCTGTCAAGTCCAAATACAAATAATATACAAGTCCAGTCTCTAATACAGTCCAAAAGTAATACAGTCTCAAAAGTAACTGGAGACAAAGTCCAGTACAAAGACCTACTCTAACTAAACAAGTGGTATGGTCTCGTCAGGCGGAGCTACGCCCTGCGGGACCAAGTCTAGGCCCACTACGTCGTCCGGACCATAGTAGGTACTGCAATCTCCCTCGTCGACATCTGTAATATTTTATCAACAGTCCAGTCAGGATGGAACGAGTACATATATCTCATAACAGATCTTTAGATAGAATAAAAGCTATAAGACTGTAAATAGAGCATATACAATAAATCATGGAGTGTACATGTATGTATCATGGCATGGTAAGCTGTAGAGCTAGAGCTAGAACAAGAAAATAGAACGGGATCATGGCATGTACATAAATCAAGGTAAGCTATATATCCAATGTGTGTGAGTAGTAGTTTCAGCTTGTGATCGGTTTGGGTACCTGTCGAGAATCGGCCTGGCAAGTCATAAGTGCGGTATATGACTCACACTGTTCAAGAATGCAAGGGGATATGATCACAGGCATACACTACTACTCCCCCTACCCCAACTGGTAGAATGGATCCAAACAGGACACGTCACTGCATGGGATTCTAATGAGAAGGTAGCTAACCTTCTCTAGAATCAGTGACCATATATTGAGCAAGAGCTATAAGGGAGCTTGCACAATACATCCCAACCTAAGAAGGAGAAAACATCTCTCGTCGGGATCTAAGAATACCAATCCGTGAGAACCATGTGTCGGGAATAAGCATATCAACACTAAGTATATAAATCATAACAGTTATCATAAATTGGGAATAACTATCAGAGAATGTACTCGCCTGTAAGATGATAAAATATGTCGACCGGATCAACTGCAGTGTCTCGAGGACCTATAGAGAACAAGACGTATCAATACTAAGTTTAGGAAGTAAAGTTAAATCAAATTAAATCCTATTTGGTCATTCTAGGTCAAGACATGTCTAGTCGGATCAATCTTGGTCATGGAAGAACATTGGAAGTTAATCCGAATCAAACTAAGCCGAAAACTGGCTTACCGTTGACTTTTGGTCAACGGGTCAACTCTGGTCAACTCTAGGTCAATCCTAGGTCACTGGTGACTAATAGTTGACTTTTAGTCAACTGTCCAAGTTAAATGGAATTTGGAATTAAATTGGATAAAGTGTTGACCCATAATTGACTTTTAGTCTAAAAAGTCAACCGTGGTCAACCGGGGTCAAGACTAGGTTTAGACGGCTAATTCTGCTCATTACCAACCCTTACAACCCATATCCAAGTCCATCTTGGACTTGGAAACTCAAATCTTGGCCATGGACCAATTTTCTATTTTACCCTTAAAAAGGGTAAAAATTCTACCTTCGGCGATTATCTAGTTAGCCTACCTACGCTTGATATTCTCACCTGATCTCCCTAGGGTAGTATGATACTAACCTATACATACACTACCTACCAAAATACCTAGGTAACGTGGACATCCAGTCCACGATACGGCCCATTGCAGATATCTTGAATATTTCAAGATACGCACTGATACGGCACGATACCGGCGCCCTACGACCCCGATTTCCACTCGGGAGCCTACCCGCAAAATCTAATTCACATAACCTAGGCCTACGTCAAGTTTCGTCGCGATGCGATTCTCGGAACTCGATTTCGCTCTCTAACTCGATTTCTCCTAAAAACTCCCCTTTCTAGCCCTTATTCTAATTCTCTTCCTTTATCCCTTCCTCCAACTTCTTCTTCTTATTTCTCCTCTAATTCTTCTTCTAACTCCTCCTTCCTATTCGTCTTCTAATTTCTAATCTCTTTTCTCTCCTAACTCCTTCTCATTCTCCCTTTCTAATTTCTATTTCTTCTTCTTCTTAACTTCTTCTTATTTCTTTTTCCTTCTTCTTTCTATCTTAACTATCAAACTATATAACCTCTTCTTCACATATCTATCAATATATACATATATATATATATCTACCTATATATATACATACATATATATACTTATGGGGGGTTTATAGTGGGGGGTTTATAGGTGAAAAGGGGGGGGATTGGCTGCTATTGCAGCTGCTACTGTTGCAAATTCTGCTGCTGCTGCTACAGCTGGTTGTTGCTGCTGCTGTGGCAAGGCTACAGCAGCTAGCTGCTGCTGCTGTGATCTCCCTTCTTCTTCTCCTTCCATTCTACTTCTTCTCTTCTTCTTTCTATATATATATATATATATATATATATATATATATATATAGATATATATCGATACCTATATATCTATCTATCCATAAATCTATATATATATATATATATATATATATATATATATATATATATATATATATATATATATATATATATAAATACATACACACACACCCTCCCACAACACACACTCACACTCTCACACACTCACACAAACACACTCACACTCTCACACCACTCTCATGACACAACACCACCACCACCATTCTCTACACACACACACAAACACATATAAACATATATATACATATATACATATCTATATACATATATACATATATACCATTTAATGGAAAAACCCCCAATAATTTTAACCTAGATTTTCTAGGGAAGACCTACAAATTATGGGCAAAATATAGAGAATCCTATTCTCAACAATTAATGTGAGGGAAATAAATAGAGAAGAGTAATAAATAAGGAATTAATGGCTTACCTAGATGTAGTTTCTTGTAGGGAAGAAGGCTTGGGAAGAAAGGAAATTTGAGAAAGAGAGAGAGAGATGTTTACTTAATGAAGAAGAAAGGGGGAGGGGGGATGCCTAGTCTTGGCCGGCCAAGGGCTTTGGGGTTATTGGGTTGGGGATCCACTAAGCCCCCAACCCATTAAGCTTAGTTTGGTTCGGTTTGAAATCGATTTGGTTCGGTTCGTTTCGATTTAGCTCTAACTAACTAAATTAGCCTCTATAATGACTAATTAAGCCATGGAAGATGGGTTAAAGATTTCTAGCCTAATTATAATGGCATGTGGGCCAAGCCCAGCTAGTATGTGGGTCCCACTAGGGTCCAGGCTACCCGGGTCTCCAAATTGAGTCCGAATTGGATAAAATTCAAACCGACTCAAATAAATTCCTAAAAATCATATAAAATCAAATAAAATTCCTAAAATATTATAAAACTTGAAAATGATGAAAATACCCCAAATTTGAAAATTGGAGGTGATAAATCTACCCTCCTTAAAAAATTTCGTCCTCGAAATTGAATGAGAACTAACACAGCAATCATGAATTGAACAAGGAAAGAAAAAGCTAGAATTTTACCTCAAGGCTCGAAGAGATATGGGAATCGCTCCCGCATGTCGTCCTCCCTCTCCCAGGTGGACTCACCTGGAGAGTGGTGTCTCCATGCCACGCGAACCAAGGGAATGACCTGGTTCCGGAGCACCTTTTCTCTTCGGTCCAAGATCTCGACCGGCTTCTCTGGATAGCTGAGTGTCGGTCCTACCTCGATCTCGGAGTGGTCTAAGACGTGACTGGGATCTACCATGTACTGTCTTAGCTGCGACACGTGGAACACACTGTGCACTCCCTCTAGCGCGGGCGGTAACTCCAGTCGGTAAGCCACTGCACCGACCCTGCCCAGGATATGGAATGGTCCGATGTATCGTGGACTAAGCTTCCTGCCGCCACCAAAATGAATCGTGCCACGTGTCGGAGAAATCCGCAGAAAGATAAGATCATCAACCAAGAACAAAACACAAGACTTAGAGCTTGATCTAAAACAGTCACAATCAGACTCAAATACTAGTAAAATTTAAACTATACCTCAAACTCTAACGACCTCCGGTGGCTATCGGCCCAATGCCGCTGCCTATCCTGCGCCACCCGAAGTCGATCCCTGATAACCCTGACCTTTTCTGCAGCATCCACTACCATCTCAGGGCCAAACAAAACCCTCTCGCCGACATCATCCCAGGACAAGGGAGTACGGCACCTCCGTCCGTATAGAGCCTCGAAAGGTGACATCTCTATACTGGCTTGGTAGCTGTTGTTGTAAGCAAACTCTACCAAGTGAAGGTGGTCCTCCCAAGATCCCCCGAAGTCCAAGACACAGGTGCGCAGCATATCCTCGAGGGTCTGAATCGTCCTCTCCGACTGCCCGTCTGTCTGGGGGTGGTATGCGGTACTGAACTTGAGCGATGTGCCCAAGCTAAGCTGCAAACTCTGCCAGAAGTGGGAAGTGAATCGGCTGTCCCGATCCGAGACTATATTCACTGGAATCCCGTGTAATCGGACTATCTGCCGTACGTACATCTCGGCCAACCTCTCCGTCGACAAACCCACTTTGAAAGGCAAAAAGTGGGCCGATTTGGTCAATCGATCAACAATGACCCAAATCGCATCCTTCCCTCCCGGAGAGCGCGGAAGCCCAGATACAAAGTCTATAGTGATATGCTCCCACTTCCACTCAGGAATGGGTAGTGGCTGGAGCAATCCACCGGGTCTCTGCCTCCCGGCCTTCACCTGCTGGCACACCAAGCATCTCGAAACGAACTGAGCCACCTCTCGTTTCATGCCATACCACCAAACATGCTGTCTTAAGTCTCTATACATCTTGTTGGCTCCGGGATGCATAGAGTACTGAGAACGGTACGCCTCCTGAAGAACCTCCTCCCGAAGTCCTCCGCTCGGCACGCACAATCTGGTACCATGCCTCAACGACCCATCCCCTGCTATAGAGAACTCATCCAACAGTCCTCTCTGGACCTGCTCCCTGATGACTCTCAGAGCCTCATCCTCAAACTGAGCTGTCCTGACTCTGTCCATCAGCTCTGACTGCACCTGGAGACCCCACATCTGCGCCTCGAACCCAGGAACTATCACCTCTATACCCAAGCTCTCCAGATCTGCTAGAAGGTGACGATCCATCATCAAACACATGGCCACGGGATACCTGCTCAAAGCATCCGCGACCACGTTGGCCTTCCCGGGATGGTACTGCAAGGATATATCAAAATCCTTCATCAGTTCTAACCATCGCCTCTGCCTCATATTCAGCTCCTTTTGGGTAAACACGTACTTCAAGCTCTTGTGGTCAGTGTAAATCTCCACACGCACTTCGTACAGATAGTGTTTCCACAGCTTCAAAGCAAAGATAACCGCTGCCAGCTCCAGATCGTGGGTAGGGTAATTCCTCTCATGAGGACGTAACTGCCTAGATGTATAGGCAATTACCTTTCCGTGCTGCTGAAGCACACAACCTAAACCCCGTCCTGAAGCATCACTGTAGATCGTAACCACCAGATCCAGATGGCAGCGTCAAGATAGGAGCTGTAGTCAACCTCGCCTTCAGCTCCTCGAAGGCGGCCTGGCACTCATCGGAACAAACAAACTCCTCGTCCTTCCTGGTAAGGCGGGTCATCGGCTGGGCAATCCTGGAAAAGTCCTGCACGAACCTCCGGTAGTAACCTGCCAGACCCAAAAAACTCCGAACCTCAGCTACTGAGCTCGGCGTAGACCAGGACTCCACTGCAGAAATCTTCTTCGGATCCACTAAAATCCCCTCGCCAGAGACAATATGGCCTAGGAACTTCACGCGATCCAAGAAGAACTCGCACTTGGACAGCTTCCCATACAGCTGCTCCCTCCTGAGAGTGTCTAACACAATCCTCAGGTGCTCATCGTGCTCCTCTGGTGTCTTCGAATAGATAAGAATGTCATCAATGAAAACCACCACAAACTTGTCAAGGTACTGATGAAATACATTGTTCATCAAGTTCATGAATATCGTCGGGGCGTTGGTCAACCCAAACGGCATGACGGTATACTCATACTGGCCATAGCGGGTCCGAAAGGCAGTCTTCGGAATGTCATCCCGCTTCACCTTCAGCTGATGGTACCCGGTACGTAAGTCGATCTTCGAGAACACCCTCGCGCCGCTCAACTGGTCGAACAAGTCATCAATCCTCGACAAAGGATACTTGTTCTTGATGGTAAGGTTGTTGAGCGTCCTGTAATCAATGCACAGACGTACCGTACCATCCTTCTTGGGGACGAAAAGAACTGGCGCGCCCCAAGGTGAAGAACTAGATCGAATAAAGCCCTTGTCTTCCAGCTCGTCGACCTGTCTCTTCAGCTCCGCTAACTCACTGTTGTTGATTCTATAGACGTGCTGGGAGATAGGCTCAACACCCGGCACTAGATCTATAGAAAACTCAACATCACGATCTGGCGGTATCTCGGGCAGTTCCTCGGGAAAGACATCTAAGAACTCAGCAATGAGTGGATGTGGCAACACCGGCCCCGCCAACAACGCTCCGCAGAATCCATCTCCCTGCTCCGCTGTACCCCTGGTGAACTCATACTCCGGTTCTCCCGGCGGCCTAAACAGAATCCTGTCCCCTCTGCAGTCAATGCTAGCGTGGTGCATGCTCAACCAGTCCATACCGAGTACCACATCGTAACTCGGAAGTGGCATTACGAGCAAATACGCACTCAGCTCCCGGCCTCTCAAAGAAACTCTCCGCCCCTTGCAACATTATTAACTAGAATGATGCCATTCCCAGTCATAATCTTACAAGTCCTACCAAGATATTCAGCAATAATATTGTGCCTAAGAGCAAAAGAAACAGACACAAAACTGTGCGTAGCACTAGAATCAAATAAGGCCAAAGCTGGAAAAGAATCGAGCAGAATAGAACCTGCGACAACATCCGTAATAGGCTCCATCTCCTCGGCTGCAAGAGCAAAGGCTCTACCCTGACCACCCCTCTGCTGGCGGTGCTGAACAAACTGCTGCTGCTGAGTCGGAAGCGGACCTCGCTGCTGAACTACCGGCACACTAGCTGGTGCCCTCTGAACGAGTGCCCTCTGAGCTGCTCCAGCTGCACGGGAGTTCTTGGGACACTCCCGCATCTGATGCCCAGCGGCACCGCAAAAGAGACACAGTCCCAGCCTCCTCCTACAGAACTCGAAGAGGTGACCGGGCTTCTTGCAGAAGTGGCACGGTGGATCATCCTGCCCCGGACGCTGCTGACCCCTCTGGACAGACGCTCTGGCCTGCCCCTGCTGCTGGTGATGCTGGAACGACTGATGCTGAAGCTAAGGGCGCTTAGCAGCCCTTGCGCTGCTACTGGCCCCCGAAAACAAATCACGATCTCTCTTCGGCTTCAAGCCCCCCTCCCTCTCCACCTTCCGAGCCTCCGCATAAACCTCTGCATATGTCGCATAGAAGGAAGGGATCAGGATCTTGATATCCCATGTCAATCCCTCCCGGAAGCGCTCCGCTCGGATCACCGGGTCACTCACCATGTACTCGGCGTATCGGCTCAGCCGGCCGAACTCCGCCGCATACTCCTCTACGGTCATACCACCCTGCTGCAGGTTCTGGAACTGCCGCACTAGGCCGATCTTGTCTGTGGAAGAAAAGAACTTCTCTCTGAACAGGGCCCGAAACTCAGCCCAAGTATGGCCCTCTCCTGCAAGAGCCGGCTCATTCCGAAACCATATCCGGGCAACATCTAACAACTGTAAACCAACCGCCTCGACCTTCAGGTCGTCTGCCAGGCGGGAGGCCCTCATCTGGCGCTCGATATCCTCGAGCCAGTCATCAGCATAAATGATGCCCTCGGTCCCCTTGAAATCTCTCGGACCCAGCTTCTTGAAAGCCTGGATATCCCCGATCTTCGGCTGCTGCTGCTGCTGAACCTCCCTCTGTGGAGCCCCACGCTCCACTGCCGCCATAGCCAACCTGTGTGCATCCTCCATGCCCTGGTGCATGGCCTCTGTCTGCCTCAACTGAGCCTCGTGCTGGGCCCGCTGGGACTCCAGCACCTGGTGAAAGAACGCTAGCATCTGCCCCATGTCTGTGGGCAGAGAAGGCAATGGAGGAATAGCTCCCATCATCACCGGAGGAGTCCCCTGCTGAGGAGGAAGAACGCCCCCGGCAGCTCCCGCTGTAGCCCCCGGCACTACGGGAAGAGCACCCGCAATGGCCCCAGGGACGGTCATCGAGGTAGCTGGAGGAGTACCTCCGAGAGCCCCAACAGAAGTCCCATCAGCCGGGGAAGTGAACGGAGCCTGTCCGCCAGAGGTGGCAGACCTCTCCGTCTTCCCGTGCTCCTCGCCAGAAGAATGAGTCATCACTATCCTGGAGACAAATTGAAAAGAAGATATCAATATGGCACATGAAGGCAATATCAAAGGAGGACAGCTAGAATGCAGTAAATCAATATCAAAGACGGTAAGCAAGATAAGCAAGAAAAGATCCTACTGTGATTGAGCACTCTTAACCTACTACCTCCTATGTGTAACATAGGCTCGTAGTCAACACTCTAAGACGAGTGCCGCCACGACATCGCACTAATCATGACTTCAGGACCTGCGTGGGTCACCACTAAAACGTGTTACGACCCACACCCGCTAAAAGGGCACGTGACGCGACAACGTCCAGCCCTCACCGAAAAAACGGCGTAGAACGCTGTGGATTTTCTAGTCTGACAACAGTTTATATATATAACAAAACCTGTCGAGAATATAGTCAACTCCGAACGGAGGACAAGCAATGAATATATATAAGTGCTCAATCACAACTCTAAGATGATAAGTAAAGACAACAAGACGATAAAATATAACCTGTCAAGTCCAAATACAAATAATATACAAGTCCAGTCTCTAATACAGTCCAAAAGTAATACAGTCTCAAAAGTAACTGGAGACAAAGTCCAGTACAAAGACCTACTCTAAGTAAACAAGTGGTATGGTCTCGTCAGGCGGAGCTACGCCCTGCGGGACCAAGTCTAGGCCCACTACGTCGTCCAGACCGTAGTAGGTACTGCAATCTCCCTCGTCGCCATCTGTAATATTTTATCAACAGTCCAGTCAGGATGGAACGAGTACATATATCTCATAACAGATCTCAAGATAGAATAAAAGCTATAAGACTATAAATAGAGCATATACAATAAATCATGGAGTGTACATGTATGTATCATGGTATGGTAAGCTGTAGAGCTAGAGCTAGAACAAGAAAATAGAACGGGATCATGGCATGTACACAAATCAAGGTAAGCTATATATCCAATGTGTGTGAGTAGTAGTTTCAGCTTGTGATCGGTTTGGGTACCTGTCGAAAATTGGTCTGGCAAGTCATAAGTGCGGTATATGACTCACACTGTTCAAGAATGCAAGGGGATATGATCACAGGCATACGCTACTACTCCCTCTACCCCAACTGGTAGAATGGATCCAAACAGGACACGTCACTGCACGGGATTCTAATGAGAAGGTAGCTAACCTTCTCTAGAATCAGTGACCATATATTGAGCAAGAGCTGCAAGGGAGCTTGCACAATACATCCCAACCTAAGAAGGAGAAAACATCTCTCGTCGGGATCCAAGAATACAAATCCGTGAGAACCATGTGTCGGGAATAAGCATATCAACACTAAGTACATAAATCATAACAGTTATCATAAATTGGGAATAAGTATCAGAGAATGTACTCGCCTGTAAGATGATAAAATATGTCGACCGGATCAACTGCAGTATCTCGAGGACCTATAGAGAACAAGACGTATCAATACTAAGTTTAGGAAGTAAAATTAAATCAAATTAAATCCTATTTGGTCATTCTAGGTCAAGATATGTCTAGTCGGGTCAATCTTGGTCATAGAAGAACATTGGAAGTTAATCCGAATCAAACTAGGTCGAAAACTGGCTTACCGTTGACTTTTGGTCAACGGATCAACTCTGGTCAACTCTAGGTCAACCCTAGGACACTGGTGACTAATAGTTGACTTTTAGTCAACTGTCCAAGTTAAATGGAATTTGGAACTAAATTGGATAAAGTGTTGACCCATAGTTGACTTTTAATCTAAAAAGTCAACCGTGGTCAACCGGGGTCAAGACTAGGTTTAGACGGCTAATTCTGCTCATTACCAACCCTTACAACCCATATCCAAGTCCATCTTGGACTTGGAAACTCAAATCTTGGCCGTGGGCCAATTCTCTATTTTACCCTTAAAAAGGGTAAAATTCTACCTTCGGCGATTATCTAGTTAGCCTACCTACGCTTGATATTCTGACCCGATCTCCCTAGGGTAGTATGATACTAACCTATACATACACTACCTACCAAAATACCTAGGTAACGTGGACATCCAGTCCACGATACGGCCCATTGCAGATATCTTGAATATTTCAAGATACGCACTGATACGGCGCGATACCGGCGCCCTACGATCCCGATTTCCACTCGGGAGCCTACCCACAAAATCTAATTCACATAACCTAGGCCTACGTCAAGTTTCGTCGCGATCCGATACTCGGAACTCGATTTCGCTCTCTAACTCGATTTCTCCTAAAAACTCCCCTTTCTAGCCCTTATTCTAATTCTCTTCCTTTATCCCTTCCTCCAACTTCTTCTTCTTATTTCTCCTCTAATTCTTCTTCTAACCCCTCCTTCCTATTCTTCTTCTAATTTCTAATCTCTTTTCTCTCCTAACTCCTTCTCATTCTCCCTTTCTAATTTCTATTTCTTCTTCTTCTTAACTTCTTCTTATTTCTTTTTCCTTCTTCTTTCTATCTTAACTATCAAACTATATAACCTCTTCTTCACATATATATCAATATATACATATATATATATATATATATCTACCTATATATATACTACATATATATATATATATACTTATGGGGGGTTTATAGTGGGGGGTTTATGGGTGAAAAGGGGGGATTGGCTGCTATTGCAGCTGCCACTGCTGCAAATTATGCTGCTGCTGCTACAGCTGGTTGCTGCTGCTGCTGTGATCTTCCTTCTTCTTCTCCTTCCATTCTACTTCTCCTCTTCTTCTTTCTATATATATATATATATATATATATATATATATATATATATATATATATATATCCATAAATCTATCTATATATATATATATATATACACACACACACATCTCCATATACATATATATACACACACACACACACACACACACACACACACATATATATATATATATATATATATATATATATATATATATATATATATATATATATAAACACATACACATATATATATATATAAATACATACACACACACCCTCCCACAACACACACTCACACTCTCACACACTCACACAAACACACTCACACTCTCACACCACTCTCATGACACAACACTACCACCACCATTCTCTACACACACACACACAAACACATATAAACATATATATACATATATATACATATCTATATACATATATACATATATACATATATACCATTTAATGGAAAAACCCCCAATAATTTTAACCTAGATTTTCTAGGAAAGACCTACAAATTATGGGCAAAATGTAGAGAATCCTATTCTCTACAATTAATGTGAGGGAAATAAATAGAGAAGAGTAATAAATAAGGAATTAATGGCTTACCTAGATGTAGTTTCTTGTAGGGAAGAAGGCTTGGGAAGAAAGGAAATTTGAGAAAGAGAGAGAGAGATGTTTACTTAATGAAGAAGAAGGGGGGGGGGGGATGCCTAGTCTTGGCCGGCCAAGGGCTTTGGGGTTATTGGGTTGGGGATCCACTAAGCCCCCAACCCATTAAGCTTAGTTTGGTTTGGTTTGAAATCGGTTTGGTTCGGTTCGTTTCGGTTTAGCTCTAACTAACTAAATTAGCCTCTATAATGACTAATTAAGCCATGGAAGATGGGTTAAAGATTTCTAGCCTAATTATGATGGCATGTGGGCCAAGCCCAGCTAGTATGTGGGTCCCACTAGGGTTCAGGCTACCCGGGTCTCCAAATTTAGTCCGAATTGGATAAAATTCAAACCGACTCAAATAAATTCCTAAAAATCATATAAAATCAAATAAAATTCCTAAAATATTATAAAACTTGAAAATAACGAAAATACCCCAAATTTAATCAAATATTCGAAAAATGGAAATATTGAGATTAAACTTCACATTCTTAAATATGTTGTCAATTTTTTTTAAATAAACATGTTTTCACCACATTTTTTCTGCCAAATTTTTCAATAATTTATACGAAACACGTGGATATATACTAGTAATAATAGTAATAAATTTAATTTTGGAAAGTAGTTTTTAAAATTAGGGTCTCAAAATTCTAAAGGTTTATGTAGTAATTTCACATGGATATATACTAGTAATAATAGTAATAAATTTAATTTTGGAAAGTAGTTTTTTAAATTTAATAGTAATAAATTCGACCGTCTTATACTAGTAAAATAGTAATAAATTTAATTTAAGACTGAAAACTATTCTAATTTTTTCCACTTCCCAAGGTCATATAAGACGGTCGAATTTTCCTTCTTCTTCTCTCAAACCCTCTCCCAAACCCTCTTCTAATCAAAATGCCGCCGAAGAAAACAACGACCGTCGCCGAAGGAAAAGAATCCACAAAGGGATGCGATACATGCCCGAAGGGCAGAACTTGCAAGGGCGGCGAAAATCAAGATTATGGTCGCTAGGGCAGAGGCCGAAAGGGCAGCGGCGGAAGCAGCGGCGGCGGCAGCGACAATGAAAGCGGAGGCGACAGCTAAGCCACGTGCAAAAAAGGCTAAAAATACTCATTGCTCGACAAAGACCGAAAAATCTATCTTCGATACAGAGTCGTCGGAAGACTCAACTTATAAAGATCGAAGGCGTACTCAAGCGAAGGCTAAGGTGGCAACGGATACAGAGTCATCAGCGTACTCTGTAAATTTTGAATCCTCATCAGAAGAGAAAAATAAAGAGGAAGAGCAATCATCAAATAAGTCCCAGGCTGGAGAGGAGGTAAAAAAATTTAAAGACTCTAAAACTAAGAAGATTTACATTAAATATTTCAAGAAAAAGGCTGTTATGCCTGAAAGATCAATTAAGATGGATGATGTCGAAGACGAAGCTTTCCTGGATATATTGAAATTCTATCAATTGGAGAAACTGAACAAATCCTGTCTTGAGAAAATCTCCCAAACAATAGTAAGAGAATTTTACTCAAATCTTCCGGCTGAAATTAAAGAAAAAGAAGAGGATCAACCACTGGTGTTTCTGAGAGGGAAACTGATTAGGGTAAATGCTGCTGTCATCAACGAATTTTATGGATTTGATCCAGTTCCTGAGTTTGATATGAAAGATATTGATAATGTTTCCATGACGGATGCAATTCATGATATTACTGGTGTCACAACCCGTACCCTGATTAGGGGCACGAGTACGTGGTTACGTCCAGCCTACACCGCAGTATCGGTGGTAGAACGCTGTCTAAGTCATCTATAAATACTATAACTAAACAGAAGGTACCTGTACAGTATATATACTCCGAGTGGAGGTGACATAGCAATACAGTCTCAATCATAAAAACAAACTAGGATAGATAGCACGAAAAAAAATACGATAGATGAAAGCAGGAAATAAGTTCGAGATCTACACAAGTCCAAAACTAAACATAACATCACAGAATATAATATAATACTACAGTCTGAAAAGTACTAGCTGGCTCGCAGGCCCGACAAACCTAACTAAGCTACACTACTCAGGGTGAGCAAAGTCTAGTGGCTCTACTATCAAGCCACGGTCCAAGTCTACTCCATCTAACCCGTCCCCATAATAGGTCGGGCAATCAACCTCAGAATCCTCTGTAAAATTGTCAACGGTATCCTGTCAGGAAAATGAGCAAGTACAAACACCAACAGCAGTTCCATATGAATTGACAAATACTATAAGAGACAGTATAATGAAATACAAGACAAAGATATAGGCGACTTGGGAACCATTCGAAAGCCGAGTTACAACCCGTAAACCAAACAAGGACCGAGATTGTAACCCTTCTTTCAAACAGGATTAGTCTCAAATCATGGTACAGTATAAAGGCATGTAGAGCATGTGAGTAAATGAAATCATAGCATGGTAAAAAGTACAGAAAGTAAAGCTGAACTGGATATAAGATACGACAATAAATGTAAAATGTGATTTGAATTATTAGAGCGATATGTGATCGGCTAGGGAGTCATGGTAGGGTTATCCACTTGGCCCGACAATCACATGAAAATCTGAAAGGGTCATGCCGGCCAACCTGGATAACATGGACATGGGGTATCTGCTACACCCTACGTGAGGTGAGGGTGGCGCTAGCAAAATAGTGACAGAGAGGCTTTGATCACATAACCCCTAATAATTCTTCCATCCCCGAATAGTATCATGGATCCGGACATGGCACGTCATGACACGGATTCAAAAGCAGGTGATCAGCCCACTCCCAAATCAATGTCTATATAAGTACATGAAACATGGATATCACACACCAATATACCAAGGAAAATTCGAAAATAACATCTCATGACAGGATCCAACGTATACTAGTCCGTGAACTATCATGTCGAGAATCAAGTAAGACACTACAACAGAATCGGATATAGTAGATATCAAGACAATAAAAACTATCAGTGAATGTACTCGCCTGCGGTCCTGAGCTGATAAGGTGAACAGATGCTCAGAGTAATCACAGACCTAAAAATGAGATATCATAAGTCAAAATAGGGTTTAATAATGAAAGGGAAGCTAATCAAATCATGATATGCAAGTCTAAGTCAAACTAGGTCAAACTAGGTCAATCTGGGTCAAAGGTTGACTTACAGTTGATTTTTGGTTAACTGGTCAACTCTGGTCAACTCTAGGTCAACCCTAGGTCAAACTAGGCAAATGTTGACTAACAGTTGACTTTCAGTCAACTGGTCAACTCTGGTTTGGTTTTGGGTCAATTCTAGGTAAAGTGTTGACTCATAGTTGACTTTGGTCAAAAAGTCAACTATTGGTCAACGGGGGTCAAAACTAGACTAAACTACCCTTATCTAACCATTACCTACCAAGACAATCCATTTCTAACCCCATCTTAACAATCAAAACCCCTTCTTAGACTTTACCTAAAATCCTACTTTTATCCTCTAAGATACTGATTTGTATCTTAGGATATCCACTCATCTACATCCTAAGATAACTAACGTAGATACTAGATACTAGTAAGATACCAACCTATATCTTATTCCAAGATACCATATACCTTAGCCCTATTGATATCCTAATATCAGTACCTTAGTTGAAAACCCAATACCTTAGTCTAGGTATAAATACCTTAACTACCAAGATACCAATCTTAGATATCTAATATCTATCATAAGCTACTAGCTAACCAATAACTTAGATTTCTAACCTTAGTTATCTAGGTAAACCCAATACCTTATCTTGTAATAAGGTAAACCCATTACCTTAAGGTAAGATAAACCCTTACCTTGGTTGGAAACTAAAACCATAACCTCTAATACTAATACCTTAAATATCTAGCCTCTAACCATTCACCCTAATTATTAGATAGACAATACCTTAGTAGCTAATACCTTAGTATAAAGTAAACCCCCTCTACCTTGTAGGTAAGTCCCCTTTACCTTGTAGGTAAATACATTACCTTAAGGTACTAGGCAAATACCCAAAATATCCTAAGATACCACTATGGTATCTCAAGATATCACTCTATATCCTAACTTATACCTCTAATATAAGATACTAATCAACTCTAACATATAACTTCTAACCATCTATTCCAACTTAGAAACCTAACACAACTAACATCCACTAACTAATATCTAACCATAACATATATGTATATATCCATCTCTAACTCTAACCAACTAACATATGTCATCTCTAACTAACAATAACATAGACTAACACAACTAATTATCTAACTTATACAAGCTATCACTATCTAACTTCTAAGATATCTCTAACCTCTATATAGATTCTGTCATAACCACTAACATACTAACATATCCATATATACAACATTTAAATTCTTCTCCACTCTAATACTAACACACACACAAACACATATACCAAATCCACCACCCTTCTCTTCTAACACACCTACACACATCTATATACAACACACTACCACTCAACCAAACACAATCACTCAACAAACCACACTAGTCTCAAGTCAAATAGGATGGCATTATCCTCCCAACTCTCTCACCTTCACAATACACACACTACACTACCATCTATACAACATCAAACACACACTAGCACATATCCTCTATCAATCTCACTTCTCTCCACTAACCACACACATCCTTATCTCATTCAAACACACACACTATACTAACATATATTACATAACAATAATATATATATTTCTATATACATATATGTACTATATCATACATATTCTTGACAACCTACGATACCTACATTCATATGATATCTATACTAGGCTCATAGGTTACACCAAATGCCTACGTCACATAGTCACTCTTCTACTTAAAATCAATACTGTACCAATTGGACCTTCACTAAATTCTAGGATTAAAGTATGTTGTAGCTCTTCGTGTTAACTTTCCGAAACTTCAAACGGATCGCATTTTCGTGTTCGGAAGCTCCCGGAATCGCAAAAACACCGAAACGCGTTCGTCTTTCGTACAGCTGACACTCAAATAATTCTACAGAAAGTTCTAGAACGAATTTGGCCTATTAATATGTATATTTGGAAAGCTAACTTCGATACGGTTCTTTTAAAAAAAATAGGAGATTAATTGGAGTTTTGAGCTAAAAGTTATGGTATTTTTAAGTTGTTCTGGCTACTAAAAACGTGGATAAAAATTATGACGAATTTGGGTTGTTTGCACAAAAGAAACACATGTAGGCCAAGATACTTGGATACCAACATAGCTATCTAAATAAAACTTATTCTAACCATCCTAACTAAGATCAATCCACTCTCTAACCATCCTAAAACTGAAATTAAACCACAAATAGCCTATTTACATAAACACAAACATATGGGGTGTCCTATATTGGAAACTCCACAAGTAGGACACCAAACCTATTCAAACTTCCTAAAGAGGACTCCAAAGAGCCTCAAATTAAAATCTAATTGTTGTATATGCATGGGGTTGGATCCTATGGATTCAAATCTAACTAAAATGCAAGAGAAATTGAAATAGAGAGATGGTTATACTTATTGGAAGTGGGATCCCAATGATACACTCAAAGGACACGGTTTCGACACGAAAGCTCCTCCAAAATGGACACCCTTCCTTGCTCCTTGCTCCAAATCCTTGCTAGCACCTCCTCCTTGGTTGAATGAGAAGAAATGGTGAAAGATTGGAAGAAGAATGGAGGGATTTGGAGATCAAAATCAAGAGGGAAGCTCTCAAGTTTGGGGAAGAACAAATTTGGGAAAAAAAAAAGAGGCAAGTGTGAAATGAAAGAGAGGGACACCTCTCCCCCTATAGGTGGCTGTCCATAATGCCCTAATGGGCCTATGTGAAATGTCCAAGATGCCCCTACAAGTCTCATTTGGGTCAACTTAAGTCATGACAAGGTTTGTGGTCAAAAAGGTCAAGTTTAAGTCTCTAATTTAACCATTCTAAGCAAGTGGAATTAGTCTAATGACACTAACTTAATTAGTGGGGTTTGTGGGCCATGACTAACTAATCTTGGGGTCCCGTCTAGAGTCTAAGCTACCCGGGTCACTAACACAAGTCGGAACGAAACGAAACTCAAACCCGACTAAACAATTCCCGTAAAATCAATATTAAAATATAAAAATTCCTAAAATATTAAAATATAAAAAATGACCAAAATTACAATACATCAATTTAAATATTATTAAAATAATCTAAAATTCACCAATTAATCAAAATCTTAAATAATTTAAAAGTCACAAAATGACCAAAATATCCTTAGCCGAAAAAGTGGTAATTAGCTAAACTAATCACATGGGTTAGGCCTCCATGGTCATGGTTAGTCTATAGGCTAAGCAGCTCTAAGGTTACACTATCCAAAGAACAAAATCACAAAACACTAATTTAATTATATTAAAATAATTAAAATTTATCAATAAATCAATAACATGATTTAAACCTATTATTAAATAATTAATTTTATAAAAGTTCAAAATTACCCTCATTTTAGAAAATTGGTGGTTACAACAGGTGTTTCAATGGGTGCCAAGACCCCTCAAAATGTATACAAAGATCAATTAAAAATTTGTATAAATTGTTGCATGCCTACGTATCTCAAACACTCAACCCTACTGGACATGAGTTTTTCATCCATCCCGAGAGAGTAAAATTTCTTTATTATATGGAGAAGAAAAAAAGGATGGATATAGGTTCCTACATGTTCAGTAGAATGATGCATCTCGTGGGAAAACCAACTGCAAGGACAGCTCTCCCTTACGGAGGATTTGTATGCTCGATGGCTAATAAACATTCTGTCCAAAGCTTAGCAGGGGATGTTTATATTAAAAACAAAGGCCCCATGAGAAAACTAACCTTCACTCGAATGTTTGGAAAATGGGCAGCAGCTGCAAGCAAACCATCAACATCTGGAAAACCATCAACTTATGGAATCAAAAACACTAAGGACATGGTTGATGATCTATACAATTTTGTTGCTGCAAACTTTGAGAATGTCTTCAAAGAGATGAAGACTATATCCGACAACCAGAAATTGATTCTGGATAAGATTAACCAGATAGAGGTTGAATTTGCTGACCAAGAATAAGATTTTTCTTCCCTCGTGAAGAAGGTAAATGGGGCTAGCCCAAACTCTTATGTAAAAAAACCCACTGTGCACATTGACACTTTAATGCTAGCCATCACTTTGAGACTTCTATTTATGTTTCTGGATGTCATTTCTACATATACAGTGAGTCCATACTGACTATAATTTTTCTTAATCCGTCCCTCAAGGTGTAGGTGAAGGATATTTTGAGAAAGAAGAAGAAGTAAAAAAAAAAAGAAACAAGAAGAAGAAGATGGAGATGGCTATGAAGATTCATCTTTTGAGTTTTGAATGTCTCTTATTTCAATTTGGAAGTAATATTTGACTTGTAATATGGTTCTGAATATTTGTTGGTCATGGCGGTCAAACTAAATTTTGTGTTTGAAATATTGTAAGACTAAACTTTTCGCTTGTACTAAGTGCATAGTTCGTAATTTATTTTGAAAATGTAACATGGTCTTGAATTTAGAGTAGGTCTGATATTTATTTAGATTATTGTATTGTGAATTATACAGGTTCTATGTTGAATTACTAACGTGGATTGGGCAGATTACTGTAACGTGAATTATGCAGTTTATTGGACTTGGAATGAAGTATACTTAATTTGATTATGATTTTTTGGTTGAAGCGTTTATTTGGTTGGCAGTTGGCCTTCATAGATGATATTGATATTTTGGTGTATTCCTTTGATTTGCAGATGCCCATCACAGATTTCATGAGTCCTGGGTGCATTCCTAGGGTTTACAGGTGGCCTCATTACGGATGCATTCCTGGGATCACTAAAATTTTATTTGATTGTAATGTGTTTTGCTTTCTGTAAAAAATCATTACATCGATGCCATCAGTATAAATTCGATGCCAGTGCCTGTTCATCCCTTGTTATTGCTGAAGCAAAATTGTAATCCTGTCTGTTCATCCCTTGTTATTGCTGAAACATAATTGTAATCCTGCCTGTTCATCCTTTGTTATTGCCATCAGTACATCGATGCCATCAGTATGAAGTCGATGCCAGTGTAATGCATAATGTAATGTAAGACAAATTCTCTTTGATAGTAGGTTAATTATATTCAAACATTCGCAAGAAATTTTGTTCAGCCATACAGTGGAAGCCTGATAAAATGATATTCGGATTTTCTAGAAAATGATTTAATATTAAATGAATGTACTATGGTAAATGATATTAAAAATACTGTAAATATTTGGTGAAAAAAATATGAGATACTTGAACATTTCCAGTCCTAAATGTACCATACTTTGTTAAAAGCACAGAGAGTGTCCGTTCTCCGTTTTCAAAGAACGGAGAATGGCCATTCTCCATGTTAAAGGAACGGAGAACGGCCATTCTCCTTGAGAATGGCCATTCTCCGTGTTAAAAGCAAAGAGAACGGCCATTCTTCGTCCATTCGCCGTGTTAAAAGCAAAGAGAATGACCATTCTCCGTCCATTCGCCGTGTTAAAATCAAAGAGAATGGCCATTCTCCGTGTTAAAAGCAAAGAGAATGGCCATTCACCGTCCAAAAAAAATATTCTCTTTGAAAATATTATCATTAGAAAAGTAAAAAATATTTCGTCCGATCAATACAGATTTTTTTTTAAATATGTGAGCAGATGATCCGCCCGACCTCAGAAGCAGGTTTCCTCAGTTCACCACCACCACCATGACATGTAGCTTTATTAACAAAATATTAAATTATTAGATGAAAAATATGATTTCTGACAATGGCATGGACATTAAAATTAGAGCGGCGCCGCTGGTACTTCTTCTTGTTCGAGGAGGTTTCGACGACGTCCGACGCGAACCGGACCGATTCTTCTCGGCGCAGCTGGTACTCCTCGTTGTTCTAGGAGGGCTCGACGACGTTCGACGCGATCCGGACCGATTCTTATTTCCTTCTTCATCTCCGTTTCTCTTTCCACCACAACCACCAACACCACCACCACGACGGCCTGTAACCAAAAAAAAAAAATTACGAAATATTAAATTGGATGGACTTTTGAGAGAGTAAATATGAGTTAATTTAGGGTGTTTATTGAAAAAATTAAAGTGAAGAGTGACCTACTAAAGCAAGTTACCAACATGTCAAAAGTCTAAATCAGCATTAAATGATGTTTCTACACTATTATTCAATCCGAACCATTGGATCAACATCCAACGGTCCAAATTTCGGATGTATCGATACATCCATTTCCAGCAGATGTATTGTAGAACGACCCTATATATATATATATATATATATATATATATATATATATATATATATATATATATATATATATATATATATAAATATATATATATATAAGAAAATTAGCTACAATCACATATTAAGTAAGGTACACCTATCTCCAGTTTCTCCAACCTGTGGTGGCTGTGAACTTCAACAGGCTCCTCTCTCTGACTACCTACTATATTTCTCAAAGAAAAGAAGAACCCAAATTCTCTGCAGAAAGAACCAAACTTTCTCCATAAAACCCCTAACTTTACTGCTCTCATGATCATCACATCGCCGACCATGGCCTCCTCCATGCTCGCCGGAGCCGAGACCCTCTCTCCGGCGAGGGTTTCCTTCCTCGGCTCCCCCCAGCTCCGCGGAAGGAAGCCCATTCCCAAGCTGGGTTTCGTCCCGCTCGCCGCCAGGAGGAGCTTCGCGCCGGCAAGGTGCAGCCTTTCCTCGTCCCGGCCGGCGTCCCAGCCCAGGTTCATCCAGCACAAGCAGGAGGCCTTCTGGTTCTACAGGTTCCTCTCCATCGTCTACGACCACGTCATCAACCCCGGCCACTGGACCGAGGACATGAGGGACGAAGCGCTGGAGCCGGCCGAGCTCTACGACCGCCGGATGAAGGTGGTGGACGTCGGCGGGGGGACCGGGTTCACGACTCTCGGCATCGTGAAGCACGTGGATCCCAAGAACGTCACCATCCTCGACCAGTCGCCACACCAGCTCGAGAAGGCCCGGCAGAAGGAGGCCCTCAAGGAGTGTACCATCGTCGAAGGTGATGCCGAGGATCTTCCCTTCGCGACAGATTCCGTCGACCGATATGTCTCTGCGGGGAGGTGAGGCTTTCTTGATTAAGTATTCTTTAAAATGTTGACCACTGTGTTGGTGTAGTTGTGATAATGATTTGGTACAGAATGTGTGAAGAGCGAAACTTCAAGTTTACTGCAATCAGATCTTTATTTGGGGCTACATTAATCTAGAAATAATTGAACCAATTTTACGCACATTGATGTGTTGGAAGTTCCAGCTTTTTGTTTAGCAGAATGCACAAATAGTTATAGGTGCAATAATTTATAAGCTTTGGGGCACACTGAAGTATTGGAGGTTATATTTAATTTGTTCAACTAGTGTTCTTCGAGTTCATTGACTTGTTATTTGAGATGGAAGTTTCTTATGTCTGTTGGCCAATGTGTCGGTGTTGTTGTATTTGGCACTCAACTATCCCAGTTTTTGAACTTGATACCCTAAACATTGATATGCATTAACTTGATATCCTAAAAAAAGTGACGAAATTACCCCTGTCCATCCACACCTCAACCCCCCCCCGGCTGCGGTGGTTGGGGGTTGTGGAGGGGAAGGAGGGGTAATTTCTTCCTTTTTTTATTTTTGTCAATAGTTGATGGTATCAAGTTGTTGAGTAAAAATTTTTAGGGTATCAAGTCAAAAACTGGAATAGTTGATGGTATCAAGTTGCAATTCAGCCTTGATTTTATGAATACAACTTTCTAGTTGTACTGGTTAATGATCAAAGTATAATACGTTAAGTATGGATCACATTGATTAGCAAACTGAAAGTCAGGAACTATAAAGTTGTCGTTTTATGCTCATCGACGAATTAGAAGTAAATTTCTGTTTGCTTAACTAGTGTTTTTTTGGGGTCCAATTTATCATAAGTTGAGATGAAAGGTCAATGTATCTGTTTGCCGATGTGTTGGTATATTTGTGATTTTAATACTGATTTTATGTGCACATCTTCATGTTAAGTCTTCTTAACAATCAAAAGTACATTACCTTTTTTGAGAAACAGAGTAAATATTATGCTAGAATCATCTAATGATAGAAGTGCAGTTACTTGTAAAATGGCTTATTTGTTAGCTAATTGAAAGCCAGATTATATTATATTATATTATATTATATTATATTATATTATGCACATTGATTTACACTTATAAGTTAGGTTTTTGTAACTTAGTTTGCTTAGTAGTGCTCTTGTAGTTTATTGTAAAATCTGTGTCAGAATGCTGGTACCACATACAGGACTGGAATTGCATATTTGGACTTGAATAGTAATTTGTTTTTTTGTGTATATTAATTGGCTTTGGGTCTAGTTCGAATAGGGAAAGACGTTATTGAATTGAAGACTCTAGTATAAATGAATAATCTGTATAGTGTTACGCATTTGAGATCTCTGATAATTTATGTTTTTTTAATGTTTATTTCTTACTCCTATAATCGCTGTGTTCTTTTTGGTCTCCTAAAAGCGGCATCTAGCACCTTATTGGTGTTAAAACTTCTTTGCTAGATAATATATCCAGCATAAAGTGTTGTAACACAATTTACTCATCTCTAATGAAGATTCTTTTTGTTATTGTCAGTATTGAGTATTGGCCAGATCCACAAAGAGGAATTACGGAAGCATACCGTGTCCTGAAACTTGGAGGAATAGCCTGTTTAATTGGTCCTGTGTACCCAACCTTTTGGCTATCTCGCTTCTTTGCTGACATATGGATGCTTTTCCCCAAGGAAGAGGAATACATTGAATGGTTCCAGAAGGCTGGGTTTAAAGATGTCAAGATAAAAAGGATTGGTCCCAAATGGTACCGTGGTGTGCGTCGACATGGTCTGATTATGGGTTGCTCAGTGACCGGCGTGAAGAGAGAATCTGGGAAGTCTCCTCTGCAGGTATATTTCCGGAAGTAAAATAGTATGCACTTTAATTCATACGGACAAGTTACTATGTCGCATTACCCTTTGGTATCATATGAAAGAGCGCCTTTATGTGTCTTGCTTATGGCTGTTAACTGTAAAGATTATGCACCTTTATATGTCACACTCTGGTTCCTGCTTGTTTTGGTCTACCATTAGAAGTAGTGTGACACTGTCGTGGGAGTAAAATCTATACTATCTTTGATTTATAGATATGAGTAATTGAGTATTGAATTATCCCTTGGTAAAACTCCTTTATTGGTGTTTCTTGGTGGTATTTGTTTACAGATTGCTATCTTGGTGTTTTTTTGGTGTAATTAATTTACACATTGTTACAGTCACTTAGTGCTATAGAAATAGAGAGGGCTTCAGGATACCATCATAATTTAGTAGGGGAGTTTCAAAATTCAAAGATAGAACATGTCAACCTTTTGGTGTTGCAGTTGAAGGCTAGAATTGGGCTTCGGATCTTTCAAGTCGTTCTGCATACTGTTTTCTGTAAGTTAGTTAAAACCAGTCAATAGATATGCTGGAGTTGCTTTTGATCATGCTTGCCATAGGTTACATTGATTACATGGCGTTAAAGTCCCTGCCACAGCAGAACTCCAGAGAGTTGGCATAATCCTTTTAAAAAATCTGCTTAAAATGCATGCCAGAGAAGATTAGAAGTCGGTTACTCTCTTATCATGTTAAAGTCTCTGACAAACCAAAAATCTAGACTAGAGTGTTGTTGAGTATTAATATTTAATATTTATATTATTCTAACACATGGCACTAGACTAGACCAGTGTACTTATTGATTTATTTATTTCAATTAAGGGCAACTTGCTTTGGTGATGTTTATTTATACATGCAACTCTATGATATATTTTTTTTGTTTTGATTAAACGATCACTTGCTTCAGCCAATGACAATCATGCAATTTGGCACGGAGAAGGGTTAAAGCGAAGGATTGTTGGAAAAGACAAATGCACTATTTTATGTATATTTTCTAAATTAGACGACAGAGCTTAGAACCAGAAATCTTGTCATAAAGTGTTTAAGGTAGTTAAGAATGATTTGCTATCCATGAAGTTGCTAGCAAGCAAGGTTGTGAAAAGCGGTAGGCGCTAGGCAGGCGGGCACCAGCCGCCTAGTGCCTAGCCTGCCTAGGCGGTTCAAAATTTTTAAAAAAAAAATCCAACAAACCTACTTAAAATTGTAAAAAAAGTCTATAAAAACAAAAAAAATGCATAGTCGGACATCAGGGGGACTAGGCGGATGCCTAGAGGGCATCGGGAAGGCGCCGCCTAGGCGGCCATATAGATCGCCTTTTAGAACAGTGCTAGCAAGTAAGCAACAAGGCAAACTAAATTCATTATTTTGTTATGTTATTTGATACCGAGCCACATCACTTTTAGTTCTACTTTCATCCTCCTGTTTGTAATCTCATCTCATCTCATCATCGTCATCCGAGTCTTCTCCCATCAGAATGTGGTCAACTATGAAGCATAAGAAAGCTCCATACAAGATTTGACGAAATTTTATGACTAGATGTCGACCTAACGTCAACCCTCAATGTTGGTGTCAAATTCTTATCCTAGGTAGCTATGAGCATAAGAGAGTCATGGCATAAATCTAGGTGGCCAGTTGGCAGGTATGTAGACCTACCTTTTGAATTGCAATTTAAGCTCATGCAAATAAGGAGTACCCTCCAAATTTCTCTAGACTATAAAAAGTCTAGACAAAGAGATCATATATTACAATTTTCTATAGGGAATTGTGTTATCTATATGACACATTACACCAAAGAGTGAAGGAATGACCATCCCAAATACTTCTATGGCACATTACGCCGAAGAGTTAAGGGATGACCATCCCAATGGCTGAGGATGTAATCTCACATGAGTTTCAAATATACACATACCAGTATCGCGTTTTCCATTAGGTGCATATCGCTAGCTTGCAATAGATATTACTGGTCATCTTCTCATCTCCTGAAGTTATGAGAGTTGAGACTCTTCAGTCCCCAGAAATAAGTATAGAGTAGTGACATGCATATGTAAGTGTTGTCTTGACTCTTGATCCCTATGCCCAACTTGTTTAACCAGTTCTTGTCTACTTTCTATGCTATGACTTCATTCCTTGGGCTCTATTTCCCTGTGTGAAATGTTAGATGGTTTCCTGGTAATGATTGTCGGAGGGACATTCTCTTTCCTTTGAACATATTGTTGGTAATTTTTTCAATATTATAAGTACATGTAAAATGTGTTTGCTATCACCAAGGGCCTTGTTGCTTGATTGTTGTAACATATATGAATAACGAAGAGTAGGGTTCGAATCCTGGAATTGGCAATATTTAAGACAATATTTGATAATAAATCCTCTCGTGTAGCGAGCTCGGGGCGGGCCAATTGGCCTTTTTGAGGCGCACTTGGCACTTGGCCAACTTACGCCTATGGCTTTACCTAGAATATTATTTGCCAAATATTGTTTGTCCAGATTCATTGGATCTGTATAAGGAGAAATTATTGGATGGTCCGGGCTCACCACGTGGCAATGGTGAATGGTGAGCCCGGCCACCAATTTGTTGACACTTAGACATAATACATCATATCACTACATTTCTCTTATTTTCTAGATCAGTTTTTTGTAATATTTTTCAAAGAAAAAAAAATCTAATTTTTTTTCTAATTATATGCAAGTGAATTTCTATATATTTTTTACATTTTTTGAAATTTTTTATGCCAAATATTATGCCTAAGTGTCGACAAATTAGTGGCCGGGCTCACCATTCACCGTTGCCACGTGGTGAGCCCGGACCACCTAATAATTTCTCCTGTATAAGATTCCCTCAAACAAAAGGGTGCAAAATTTCACCAATAAGTGTGTGTGTGGCTATATAAACATGATTTTGAATACATTTCACACCCCAAAATTAACAAGTTCTCTTTTTCTTCTCGCTATGCTGTGTTGAAGAGTTGTTTGTGTCAAAAATGTTTGTGCTCACAAGAAGATTCGTCGATAATATGTTTTCTTTACACTCGTAGGATATCAGATATTGGTTTCATTTGGGTTTTTTTTGTGCAGCTCGGTCCAAAGGTTGAGGATGTGAAGAAGCCTATCAATCCGTTCTCCTTTTCATTGCGCTTCCTTGTGGGTACTATAGCAGCGACCTACTACGTGCTGGTGCCAATCTACATGTGGATTAAAGATCAGATAGTACCCAAAGGTATGCCCATATGAGAGAGAGAGAGAGAGAGAGAGGCCAGTTCAATGTAGTGAATAAATTCAGCGTGTTCATTTGTTAGGCCCTTTCTGTAACTTCAACTATCATGTAACTTTTCTATGTCAAATAGATGGACAAAGCCCAGTGTTTCTGGCATATGGCAATTTTGGTGGCTGCAGATTTCCATTGGCTTTTACTGAAAGCCTAGTGTATTGGTGAACTAATACCTCATTATTATCTCTGCAATCCTTACTATTAGAGCACAATCTGAATTGGGAATAATCTTTCAGGGTTCGCCACTTGTTTGTACTTCTCATGATCGTTATCTTTGATTCTTTGTTAGATCATGTATGGATGGACAGGGATCCTTTATTTTCGTCTCCGATTTGTTTAGTCTTTTGCCCCTTTGATTCTTTGCCGAGTCCATTCTGACAGGGGGAGAATGCTTTGGATAATTATGATGACGAGATATTATGCACCTCATTTTATAACAATTAACCAACTTGTAAAGATAATGTGTACTTCTCGTTGTGGTTTACACATCTGTGGAGACCTCGACAAAATGTACAGATTTGCAGTTTCAAATATCATGCTCTTTATAACTGTTATCAACCTTGTACTCATATCTTCTACTATATAATTAGGTTTCAAAACAGCTCAAAAGTGAGCCGTCTAAGCCGTATTTATATCGTGGTACATTTTATTTTTTTAAAAAAAGAATTAAATTATGTAAAAAATTGTTGAAAAAAGTTTAAATTTGTTATATATATTCAACATGGGGAGTCGAACTAAATCGAACAAGAAGAATACCTTCTACCTTAACAACATGAGTTAGAAAAGATATTTGACTACAATTGAATAATATTCTTATTATACGTGCAAAACAAAACACGTGCATTTACTAGTATATATATGTGTGTATTAAGTAATCTATGGCTGTCCCTTGTACATAACCAACACATGGTTGAAACGTGATAGTACAGTTTCTGCATCGTCGTATGGCTGGCCATTCTCCTTAGCTAACCATGGCTTCAGTTTCTGCCAGGTAATGTTTCTGTTTTCTGAAGAAAATATATGACAATGAATTGGATAAATACATATATCATAGCAATAATGATTTTAACAAGAGACCCTTGTGGTCAGCAGGGAAGACATAAAAGTTCTGACTGCATGGCAGAAGATCAGTGGATTGAGTCAGGAGCATATTATTCCTTTCCATTTATGGTAGGAGTTGGGGGACAGTAGGCCCAAATGGCATACAATGCAGTGTTGGTGGGAGTTGGGGGCAGTACAATCAGGGCCGACGTTGAAGTAAGCCAGACAAGACTTGAGACTTGGACGACCCCCGTTTGCTAGGACAACCATCCAGGTTCAACATGATCCCACCAAAGGTCATGGTCACGAATGACCACCAGGACCAGCTGACAATATGGGTCAAGGAGCAACCAAAATTAGTTCCATGATAGGACAACCCAACCCTCAGGACCGGCCCTGAGTTCAATGCAATGTTGGTGATAGTTGGAGGATAGTGGACCCAAAGATATACAATATAGTGTACACAAAAAATTTCGAGAGTTGCTCCAGACAGTCAAGAAAAAAGAACAAAAAAACAGATGCAATGACTACAGATCTAACCATGCTACTAACAGTTCTAATGTATGGGCTAATTCTCATCCCAGGTTGCAAACATGTAGTACGCACTATGGGATCTGTGGGTACATATACCCTATATAACAATCGCGGAGGGAGGCATTCCCTCCCAACCGATATGGGACTAAACGTCTGTCTGACTGCCCCATGTTGCATAATCTTCCACTATATAATGAGACTTCAAAACGGCTCAAAAGTGAGCCATTTAAGCTGTCATTATATCACGGTCCATTTTATTTTTAAAAAATAAATTATGTAAAAAATTATTGAAAAAAGTAAAAATTTGTCAACATGAAAAATCAAACTCAACCAAACAAGAAAAATATCTTGCATCTTAACCACATGAGTTAAAAAAGATATTTAACTGTACTTAAAAAAATATTCTTATTATACGTGCAAAGCACGTGCATTTGCTAGTCAGCTTTAAAGAATATTAGAAACATAATTCGACCTGTCGCATGCTTTTGTGAATAGGTTGTTGCGATCTAACTGAATAGGTAATCCAACATGAGATGATGACAAATCATGGGCAAAATATCATTTCTGTATCCTGAATAGATAGTCCAACATGAGATGATGACAACTAATCTTTTTATCGGCGTGTCCTTTAACGTTGTTCGAGCTTATATGTATCAGGACACAGGTTGGTTAAAGTATCATAGCTAGTTTTTTTTGGCAAATGTTAAAGGCCATCCCCTTTTTACTAAGGGCAATCATGTCTTTGTATTTTTTTTTACTAAGAGCAACCTAAAGTTTACAAGTTTACTAAGGGCCACCAAGAGGACTTTGGAGGAGGAGCTCAGCGGACGGGGAGGCACGCGGTGGAGGGGTTGGGGTCGCACGTCGTAGATGAGAGCTCGAGGAAGCGGAGGAGGAGCGACGGATAGGGGTCCGAGAGGAGGCCGGTGGAAGTCGCCCGCGTCGTCCTCGGAGGGAGGACGTTCTCGGGCTGGAGCTTCGCGGCGGCGGCGGCGGATCTCTCTGTCTTGCTGCTCGTCTTCTTCTTCTTCGAGATCGGGATCTTCGGCACCTGCTGCTGCTGCTGCAATGTCGCCATTAACCCCTTATGGAAACCCTAGAAATCTAGACCAGTCTCAAATAGAAAGAGAGGAAGAAAAAAATGGTGAGGGTTTCATTTGAAGTCCTGCATTAATTTTGAGGGTTTCCCAGAATGTGGAGAAGAAAGAAACAATTGTCTTCCTCCTCTCCAGACCCTCGACCTTCTTGAGGATGAGGCGCGCGACGAACTTCCGGGAGACGAGCGCCATCGGAACCCTATGTAAGACCCAGTTTTCTAAAATTGGGATATTTTTAAAATTTTATTATTTTTATTATTTATTAATGGTGATTTAGTCATGTTATGAATTTTGGTGATTTTTAGTTAGATTAAAATTATTTTCTAAGTCATGGCTTATGACTTTGTGATTTTACTAGTATAACCCTAGTGTAAACCCTAGAGATTTCATAACCTAGAAACTAACCATGATCATGTGAGCCTAGCCATAGGTTTAGAACATCAAATTAGGGTTTTTTAGCCTAAAGGGTATTTTGGTAATTTTCTAGGATTTATTAGAAATTATTTGAATTTATGTGTTTTTATTATTATTTAATTATTTGATTAGTGTCATGTTAGCCCTAACCTAGTTTAGCCTAATCTAGGGGTTAGCCACTAACCTAGAAGACTAAGTGTAGGTATTTACTTTATGTTGTAAATATCTTAGGATTGAAATATCTTAGATATTTGCTTTATAGGATATTTTTCATGAAACCTAGAAAGATCTATTGGTCTTTACCTTAGAAGTTAAGTTACTTCACCTAGAAGGAACCCTAAATATCTACCCTACCCCCCCATGGCAGCCAACCCTACCCCCTCCATATAAACAAACCCTCCCCCCCTTCATTCAAGCTTCTTTTATTACACTTAAAACCTAGTTTTTCCCTCTACCTTCACACCCTCACCATTTAACAATTTCAACACCAAATTGAGCCAAACTTCTTGCATTGGAACCCCCTACTATTGAGGATGCTAAGGGGAGCTAGCTAGCTAGGTTGCATAGCATTTTGGGCACCATCAAGTGAAGAGGACACCCCCCCCCCCCCCAAAAAAATCTTGTTTTCATTGAATTTTGCACTCATAGGTAAATGTCCCTAAACCATGTTAATATTGTGTTTTCTCTTCATAAATGCATGCATATAGGACTATCCTAACTGTAGGCTAAGTTTGGTAGGATTTAGAGTTGGTTTGGTGTCCGTATCGGACACGTGTCTGTGTCTTAATTGCAGTGTTTGGTGAAATGTCACTATGGTTTAAAAGTTGTTGTTTTCTAAAATAAATTATATTTTCTGGTAGCCCTAGACTAGTAGGTCACAACCCAAGTGGACTGAACACATTTCTGAGTCGTGTCCGTGTCCAAAACGGACACGAACTCACTGCACGAGGCTTGCGCATAGTGCCCTGCTACCACGCTGTTCGTGCTCACTGCACAGAGCACTTCGACACGCCAAATTTGGCATGGACACGGGGGCAATGTCTGCGAACATGCTCCCAAAATCTCACGACTTCTCGTGTCGTGTCGAGTGAGAAAACTCACTCGCATGGGACACGCACTGGACACCTACACGCACGTTCAGTCGAATTTTCGAATAGGACACGAGCCTCGTGTCCCACGCACACGAGTCGTGGACACGTATCAGGCTGACACATGTGTAGCCCATCATTGGGCGAACACCAGGACACAAGCACATGGTGTGTCGTGTCCTGTGTCGTGAACACGAGACACTCGACCGCGTGCACGACGCAGTCTGAATGCACGATTTTAGGTCTCTGATACGCGTCTCGTGTCCTTTCTACACGACACGTGGACACGAATCAGGGTGTTGGACACGTACCCTATCCCTAGGCGCACCTTCTGACACGATCACGTGACACGAGTGTGTGTGTGTCGTGTCCTAGAGTGAGTTGCACGCGTGCACGACACAGTGTTTGCGTGTGTGTGTCTGTGTTTACCCGATTGGGTTTTATGAGTCGTGGACACTTCAATTCGTGTCGTAGTGTCGTGTCAGGTACCTAGGACACTAGGGTATGTATGGGGCACCAGTTACCAACCTAGAGATTCGAGCCATAGCTCGGTTTCGTGTGAGTTTTTGGGTTTACCTGTTTTCGAGTGTACAGTGCACTTATTTCAGATTTTGGATAATTTCCCAGTTTTAAAAAGTGAATTTCAAACCTAATTTTGATCTGATTTATACATGTATTAGTATGTTTTTAGTATATATATATACGTAGTATATATGTATGTGAGAGTGTGGGTGAGTTTTGAGGATATTTGGTTGTGTGTATAGGTGTTTGTGTATGTATATACATATATATGTATATATGTCACTGTGTGTGTGTGGGGGGGAGCATTTCCTGGTTCCAGGGATACTGGAAACCCCCCCTTGCTGAACAGCAGTCTCTCTCTCACTGTCCCCTCTCTCATTCACTCCCTCTCTCACTGATCATTCTATGTCTCTCTCTCTTCCCTCTCTCTATATATATGTAATATATATAAGTTTTTTATATATATATATATATGTATATATATATATATGATATATATATATATTGTATTAGATATACATAGTGTCATTATATATATATATGTGAGTGTGGGTTTGTATTATATATAGTATTCATATTTTGATATATGGGTAGTAGGTAGATAGTGTCTATTCATATATATATATATATATATATATATATATATATATATATATATATATATATATATATATATATATATATATATAACTTACTAGATATAGGTTATATGAAACCTACACCACTAGCCTATGAAAACCTATAAGACTAGCCTATGGCCAAGGTACTAGCCTATGGCTTGGGGCTAACCCTAATGACCTAAAACACTATAAGTGACCCTTGTTGACTAAGGGTTGACCAAAGTCAACCTTAGGTCAAAGTTGACCTAGTTAACCTAGAATTGACTAGGATTGACCTAAAATGACTAGTTTAACTAGTTGACTAGTAGACATAGTTTGACTAAATAATTGACCATTGGTGACCAAAGTCAACTATAGGTCAACCATGACCTAATTGACCTAGAAATGGCTTGGATAGACTTAAGAAGACTTAATGACTAAGGTTTGACTAAACCCTAACTAGATGATTAGGTTAACCATATAAATTATGAGGGTAATCCTATATAGATTAAGATATGTATGGGGTTAAGTGAAATACTTAGAGTTGTGTCATGATTTGTGTTAGCCTTAGAAATTGACTAGAAGTTGACCATTAGTCAAGATTGACCTGATTACCTTATTGACTAGTCTGTGATTAACCAAAACCTTAGTTAGTCTAAGATTGACCTAGACTTTGACCATGTTGACTAGTATTGACTAATCTGACCATTATTGACTAAACCCTAGATAACTTAACTAGTTTGGCTAGAATATTTGACCAAGGGTTGACTTTAACCTAGATTAGACTTGTTTAACCTTGTTTGATCTTGTATGACTTAGTTTAACTTCTTGTAACCTAGTATGACTTAATTTGACTTAGTTTGACTGTAGTGTTGACCAAGTTTGACTTTAACCTAGATTGGCTTAGAATTCATATAGATTGCATCGTAGATTTCATTTACCATCATTTTGGACATGTCATAACTGTATTACTCTATTTTAGGACATTGTGACCTTGGTACAGACATCTGATATTACACTACTCTTTTCAGAGTATCAGGCGAGTACATTCTCTGATAATTCTCTCATTTATTTGTCGATTACTGTATTTCAGTTCTAGTTAGTTCTATGTGATTCTCTGTATCAACACGTATGGATATTTCTGGATTCATGTATCGACACATACTTTACTTGCTGGCCTCTATTACTGGAGTCATTGTTATCATTCCGGAATCATTTCTGGAATCATCATATATTGGCCAGACTCATCTCGATTCTTTTGTCGATTTTGGATTCACTTGCTGGGCGAGGAAATATTGAGTAAGACATGTAGACATATCCCAAATCCGGAATCTCCTACTGGAATCTACCGGAAGCATAGCCATCTCTTGCCCGATCAGTGAGAGATGTGCCTGATACCTACAGCCGTTTGCATGTCGACCTCGGTATTTTAAAAACACACTGTTAGATCATAGTTGGACTCACCCTGGTTTCATTGATCACTGTTGGACTCATCTTGTACTGGAAATCATCTGGTATCGGATTATATTGACTGAACTCACACTGGGATTACTTTAGACTTATATCGTACTGTCTGGACTCGTACATATTATTCTAGTTCAGTTAGCTTTTATTACAGTCTTCATTGCCATGATTTCTTCTCTTGTTTTAGTTACCTTTCTTTTCTTGTATCTTACTGCCTCTCTATGCCATCATTACCTGTATAAAACTGCCATGCTCATCAATAAAACTGTCTATAACTGCTTTATAGTTCTTTGTCATTTACTTGGGTTTTTCTAGATGAGTTGTACTCGTTCCCGTCCTGATTGGACCTGTTGAAAATATTACAGATGATAATCCTGAGGACACATGCCCTGCTTACCATGGACCTGACGAGGGATTAGCTACCTTTGGTCCCGACTCTCAGGAGTGATTCAGGAGATTAGCTAGTAGACTACTTTAGCTTTTATGTTTTGGCTTGTTGTATTAAAGTTAAGATATTGAGTCTGTATTAAGTTGGTTTGAGATATTGGTGTATTATTTTAGTAGTTAGTTGTTGTTGTCTTTAATTCCTTAGGTATAACTTCTGTGTTATCTTTTCGTGTTTTAGACTGTGTTTGAGTAGATCATACCCTTTACTTGCCCTCCATTCGGAGCTGATATCTGGACAAGTAATTTTTATATTCACTGTATGAGATTAGTTAGCAACCTAGGACAGCTTACTACCGCCGACACTGCGGCGTAGGCTGGACGTACCCACTTCTCGTGTCCCTATACTGGGTGCGGGTCGTGACACCCTAAGCCCCCATTCCCCCCGCTGCAGAGCCTAAGCCCCCTTGAGAACTTCAAGAGATTCGTTCGCGGTGAAGGTGGACTGCAGGCCTTGCCTGCAGTCCTGGCTTCACTTTGGACTGCAGGCAAGCCCTGCAGTCACTGTAGGTTAAAAAAAAAAATTTGGACTGCAGGCTAGTCCTGCAGTCCTCGATTGACATGAGCGGGGTGGCCCTTAGTGTTTTCAAAATGGCAAACTTATAAATTTTTTTTAAATTTTAAGTTGGTGACCCTTAGTAAAAAGGGGGTGGCCTTTAACATTTGCCTTTTTTTTTCTCTAAATCCAGCACGTGCGGACTCAGTTAAATTGTGTCTCCCCATACACAATTTTTAGCCGGTCGTCATATCATTTCGGACTCTTCGTGCAGATATTGTCCGCACTGGCTTTGTCATCATAGTCCCACACGCACGCCTCGTGCACTCCGCGCGCTCCAGAGCTCCACGAGACGGCCGACGTCTTTCGACGCCCGCAACTCAACGCCTCGCTTCGCCAACGAAGCCGAAGGCGCCCCCAACGTCTTCACGACGCCTACGACAGCCGATGCCGCCCAGCCACCCGTTCTATGCGCACGACGTCCTTACGACGTCTTCTCGACGTCCTTACGGCGCAGCACGACAGACCGCATGGTCGGGCGTCATTTATACCCGTGGTAGAATGGTGCCGGTACTCGACCGTCCGCGTGGCGCCCTAGCCGTTGAGTTTTCTTGCACGGGCACCCTATTCTGACCCACGTCAGCTCAGATCGTGGCCATTTTTCGTCAGATCATAGCTAGTTGAAATGGTAAGTTACGTGTTGTCTTGATGCAACTAGTTCATTAGTACTCTTGAACCTAAAATTTTATTAGTTTGTGAATAGGTTGTTGCGATGTAACTGAACCGGTTGGCAAGGAAAAACTCCGGATGTCCACGCCCAAGTGGTGTTGTGCGCTTGTAAATCTATTCTACTATATAATAGGAAAACTTAGATGGTGAAACTTTTGAATTCCGAAAATACCCTTACATACTTATACTAATTAAAAATAGTTCATTAATTTTAATAATGACAACTTAGTAATTAGGAAGACTACCCTTTGGTCTTCCTAAACTAATTAAGAAATGTTAAAATACGTGCAAGGCACGTGCACATATGCTAGTATATATATATATATATATATATATATATATATATATATATATATATATATATATATATATATATATATATATATATATATATTCTACTATATAATAGGAAAACTTGGATGGTGAAATTTTTGAATTCCGAAAATACCCTTATATGTCTATACTAATTAAAAATTATTATTTAATAAAGACAACTTAATAATTACGAAGACTATTCTTTGGTCTTCCTAAGTTAATTAAAAAAATGTTAAAATACGTACAAGACACGTACACATATGCTAGTGTTGTTAAATTGTCGTGTGCTAAATTCGTTCCAGACACTTCATAGTGCAATTCTCTTGCTGCATCACAATAGAAGCTTCTACATCAGCACCCATTCATAATAAGTGTTTATTCAAGTCTAACAAATCCAATCGGTTTTTATGTTGGTTCGGTTTTTGTTATATAAAATTGAGTAACTAAGCCAGTTTCTCCGGAACTGTTGTGTGCCAGTTTCACCATGTGAGGTTTAAATTTTGTAAGCTTTGGGTCAGGTCCAGATAATAATATGCCGAGTTCTACCTATTCAAGCTGGCATGGCCGGCCCACGAGATTGTGTTGTCCTATCCAGAGTTAATTTTAGTTCTCTTCAGCATTATTGTTGGTCAATCCTAGAGGGTCACCGGTGACCCCAATCTCTTGTGGGGTCATACTAAGCTTGGGGGTTGGTTGCCCCATTACAAAGGGGGGTTGTCCAAGTCCCAAGTTTTATCTGGCTTACTCCTGGGCCAGTCCTGTCGGCTGGCCTTGATTCTTCTCCACGGATACCACACCCCAACCGTTCAACAAAATATTGCAACAATTATAGGTATTTTACCACCATTTATACAAAATAATGAATCCAAGCTTTATCTATTCAAGCTTAGCTTGGGCATTTTCTACACAAGTACTATACACCATTTTTTCAAGAGGCAAAATAATAATAATAAATTTTGGGTATTTTGCTACAGTGCAGACAATAACTAAAACCTTATATATATATATATATATATATATATATATATATATATATATATATATATATATATATATATAGGAAGCGGATCAAAAGTTTTTCTTAGAAAATTTTCTAAAAATTTTCTCACTTTCATCCGTAATTTAATGTTAATATTAATCTTAATGTTAATAGTAATGTTAATATTAATGTTAATATTAACATTAAATACTAAAATTAACATTAAACTTAACATTAAAGTTAATATTAACATTAACATTAACATTAACATTAAAATTAAAATTAATATTAACATTAATATAAAAATAAAATAAAAATTAATATTAACATTAACATTAATATTAATATTAAATTACGGATAAGAGTGAGGAAATTTTTATGAGGTATTTTAAGGAGAACTTTTGATCCGCTCCCATATATATATATATATATTCAAAGTTCAGATTGCATATGATTTATGTTAACCTGAATTCCTAACAGTCTAAAGTTCGTTTCTGAATTTTAGTAATACGTTTATAAACTAAGACGGGGTGTAAACTTTTTTGAGGAAGAATAAAAGAAAATTTAAGTTATATGGTGCATATAATTGAGAAAAAAAAGGAAGAATCGAACAACATAAGAGAGAGAAAAAATAGAATCAAAGGGGGAGGAAATTTACGAAAGTAAACAAAATTTAAAAATGCAAACAATTAGGGCCCAACCGGGTTCGAACCGGTGACCTATTGATCTGCAGTCAATTGCTCTACCACTGAGCTATGGACCCAATTGTTCCTTAATTTAAGCTATCTTTTATTTTCTATCTTACAAACTAGTTTTAAAACAAAAATCCTTCCGCGAGTAACAAAAGATCATAATAAAATGAAAATACATTCTATAATACAATGCACCATGACACAATTATATATCTTCATCTAATAAATCGTTCTTCTTCTTCTTCTTCTTCTTCTTCTTCT
Source organism: Iris pallida (assembly GCA_029216955.1). Classification (NCBI taxonomy): domain Eukaryota; kingdom Viridiplantae; phylum Streptophyta; class Magnoliopsida; order Asparagales; family Iridaceae; genus Iris; species Iris pallida. Next base: position 36,821,201 of record JANAVB010005597.1, on the reverse strand, counting down.
ATTGAAGAGACATGACTCCTTGTTAGCGATCACCCGAAACGCGTATTATACGCGACTTTTTTCGTATCTTACATAAACGTATAATACTTACGTACTTTTGAAAAATTCGGATTTGGCCTGTGGCGTTTTAAACGCGTACCGTACGAATTTTTAAAAAATTTGGCCAAAAAAATGTAACCAAAAAATCCAACAGTCTTGACTTTCTTGACCCTTGCTGCTATTAGATATTAAGACTGCCAAATTATCAAAAGAAAAGAAAAAAAAAGTCTCACAGTAACCAAAATAAGAAACCCAAGAGTCTTTGCACATGTTGTTTGCAACAATCAAAGAAAAATATTTCGATTTTCCATCATCCAACCTCTTCTTATTCTCACACTGAACCCTTGTTTATGAAGGAGTAGAGGTGGATGGGCCATATATATATGCCAAATTTTTAGTGCCGAATTGGTTCATATGAAACGTACCAAACACGAATTAAATCTGATCCGAATATTTTTCGTTAGACGAATTTTTGACCGTATTTTACTTATATTGTGCCGATTTATACTCGTACTTTTGTCGTTCCAAATTTTTTCCGTTTGCCGAATTGCTAACAAGGCGCGCACGGTTGTTTCTAAGCTGCGATCCTAGGGGTCCTAAAAATTAAAACTTCCTAAATTGTTTTTTGACCTTTATATATATATATATATATATATATATATATATATATATATATATATATATATAAGTTTTAATTTAGGACTATTTTTTAAAAAAACCGCAATAAGATAATTTTTAGAATGTCAGATTTTCTTTTAAGTGGTTGACAAATCCCTTCTTTAGCTACTTTTGCTGTCAAAAATTTTGACAACTCCATTTTCTCAAATCCTCCGAATTTTATTGTCCCAATCTTGGAGAATGATTGTAGTAATGCAGCTCATACTGTTCTGAATTAGCAATAAAATCTGCGTATTCTCTTCAAAAAAAAAAAAAAATCCCTTCTTTAGTATTTGTATAGCAACCTTATAACTGGGCCGGCCCGGAACATTTTGATGCCCAGGACGAAATACAAAATGATGTCCCTTCTTCAAAAAATATAGGCTTAATTGTACTTTGCTACCCTCAACTATTCCGCTTTTTCAACTTGATACCCTAAACTTTTTTTGTAACAAGTTGATACCCAAAAAAATTTTGGGACGAAAATATCCCTGCTCAAACCTTAAAATTACCCCCCTCCCCCCAAACCACCCCTCCCCCACTTCGGTTACCCCCTCCCTCCCGCTCCGCCTCCCCCTTCTCCCGCGTCCGGCCAACCCCCTACCCCCACCGTTGCCGGCCGCCGCGGCAGCAGCAGCCGCCGCAGCAGCAGCAGACGCAGCCGTCGCCGGGCGGTAGCGCCGGAAGCGGGAGAGGGGGGGGGGTTGGCCGGACGTGGGAGAGGGGGGTGGCCGGAGGGGAGGCGGAGCGGGAGGGTGGGGGTGGCCGGAGGGGGGGAGGGGGGGAGGGGAGAAGGGAAGAGGGAAGGGATAAGGGCATTTTGGGGTTTTTTGAAAAATTAGGTATCAAGTTGAAAAAAAATAATAGTTGAGATATCAACTTGTTACAAAAAAAAGTTTAGGGTATCAAGTTGAAAAAGCGGAATAGTTGAGGGTAGGAAAGTGCAATTAAGCCAAAAATATATTGGAAACAAAGTAACAATTTTTTTGCATGATACAATAAATCAAAGTGAACCCTTTTAAACTGGGGCCTGATACATGCCAGCTAACCTTAAATTTTGCATCAGGTATATATATCCTAGCAAATGGCAATACTACTTTTGTAGTTAAAAAATATATTCTTCGATGCAGTATGTTGTTTAACATTTCATGTTTATGTTTTTTCAGTACTAGGATTGAGATATATGGGCTTGTTTGCCTAATTTATCAACAACAGAGAAACTAAAAAAATATAAGAAAAAGCCAAAATCAGGAAAACAAAAGTTACAAGAGGAACAAAAGTTACAAAATATCTCAGTTTGAAAACCAAATCATTGTGAAATCTTAAGTGCAAAGATTACGAAAAGATATTCAACACTAGGAACAACGTATAATTTTAAGTGTGAAATCTTAAATGCAAAGATAAACGAAAAGACTCATCGCCATCGGCTCATCGGTATTCAACACCAACGTGGGATCAATTATAACTCACAAAACGTAGTGAGCTAAATATACTACAAAAGCTGATTGAAACTTAGTTACTATGAAAATGTGCATAAATAGAGATATTACGAAGGAAGACCGAAGTTTTAATACAAACAACATGTATCATAATTTTAAAAAGATGTAAAATTTCAAGTCCGTGCTTGTGTTTGTGCAAAGTAGATTATATGTAAATATAACTTGGAACTTTTGAAAAATAAACTACATCAACAGAACCCCTCTTTGAAAAGACGGGGGCAAAAAAATATTGTCCTCAATCATTAACAATAGAGGGAACTCATAAAACATAATAAAGCCGACATCACGAGGAACAAAAGTTATAAAATATTTCAATTCTCAAAATGAAAGTATTGCTAAAATATCATGTTCACATTGATACCTCTCTCTCACCTTTCCGTCTCCTCTTCAGGTCAAGGCTCAAGCAGACGCCAGGGGGAGAGAGAGAGAGAGAGAGTCCAGCAAGCTTGTCTGCCGCCGAGGCCTTCTTCGCGTAGTCGTACATCGCGAAATTCTTGTTAAGGATTATAGGAGAAGATATTGGAAAAAATTAGAAAATTTGTGTTTCAATTATAAGCAAAAGAGAGAATGAAGAGAGAATTATAATGAACAATTCAAAAAAAAAAATTGTTGCTGGTCTTCTGGATCGGAAGCGACGTGAAAAACTTTTTTCCTCTGAAATGCGAAAAAAAATCTGAAGCGATGGAACGACTAATTTTTTCTTTGAAATTAAATAGTCGGATAGCTATCCAATTCTCATGCGCCATGTCCTATTTATTGAATTGCTATATGATTTCTTCAGACCTTGTACTTTGAAGAAGAAATCAGAATAATAATATTTTATTATTATTATTATTACTATTACTAACTTTAAAGTAAATTGGGGCCCCTTGGGATTTGGGGCCCAGGACGTAAGTCCTGTCTGTCTCTCCTCCAGGCCGCCCCTGCCTTATAATGTCAGAAAATGATAGAAGGGAGATATTATTGTGTGTGCCAGACACAATATATTCTTTTTATGCCAACTGTTGGATTATTATGAGACGTGTGTATGCACACATTTCTAGATAATACAATTGTTGAGGAGGGATCAGATGTACTACGTCGGACCCATAGAGAGGAAGGTGATCGATACATACATAAACATCACTCAGATCTTCTCCTTCCGATGAAAGTTGAAACTATGAGAGAGAGAGAGAGAGAGAGAGAGAGAGAGTAGTGCAAGTGCATAGCCATCAGATTTTGTCCACATTTCATTTTATTGGCAGCGGAACAACGTGTTGGGTTTTGGCCTCTTTTGTTTAGAAATTTAGTCCCACATCGGCTAGGCCAAAACAAATGTATCTCTATATATTAGCTTTCCTATTCTAGAGACGCACATGTGGTGTGGAGGTGCACATGGGTGTGCCATGTGGGGCTATTTTTCTAATAGAAAAAGGCTAAATCAACAATTGAAAGCATTCATGCTTTTTGCTCTTGGGAAATTTATTTCCATAGGAGATAAGCCCCGTAGGGGCTTAGCGACACGGACTCGGACTCGGACTCGGGCTCATGAGGCATAATGTGGCATTTTGTTGGCGCACTTTGTACTTAGCAGGTCAGCATCGTCGCTAGGCGCATAGTGCGTAGAGTGCGTAGTGTGCGCAGGTTGCATGGCTGTGTGCGTAAAGTGTAAATCACGCTGGTTATGCGAGTGGCACAACTTGCGACAGAACGTGTCTTTACATGTTCTCAGCGGTTTGCTCCATGTTTGGGGTGGTTATTACCACGTCCCTAACATTGGGAGCCTAAGGCTTCATGCTGGGTAGTTTGGCACTACAAAGAGGCGGTTGCCTCATGCTACAGTAGTATGACACTAAGATGAGGTTTCCGGTACGGGGTAAGGTCTCGACTTTAAGCCATGTCATAGCGACGTAGCACCGCAAGGGAAGCATAAAGCACTTCATGCCATGTCTCTTTATAATGAACTCACCTATAGTGTATGGACAAAGAGATATCAGGCCGTCTCTTGAGGGTAAACTTGTAGACGCCCAAAATTATACACTGAAACCAGGCTGGCACAGGGCCTTTAATGTGTAGCCAGAAGCACATGCAACTACATTATGTGAGTGGGAAAATTTTTAGCTATGATGCAGAATTCAAGGCTTAGTCCATTCTTGTATTATAGTATGTTGTTTGACCCATGCGAGAAGATTCAAGTCGTCAGCGACATCTCTTCTAATGTAAGATGGACAATTACTTTGGGGAACACTTATACCCATATATTTAGAGATATGTAGGGGATTGTTGGGTTTTGGCCTCTTTTGTTTAGAACTTTAGTCTCACATCGGCTAGGCCAAAACAAATGTATCTCTATATATTAGCTTTTCTATTCTAGAGATGCACATGTGGTGTGGAGGTGCACATGGGTGTGCCATGTGGGGTTATTTTTCTAATGAGAAAAAGGCTAAATCAACAATTGAAAGCATTCATGCTTTTTGCTCTTGGAAAATTTATTTCCATAGGAGCTAAGCCCCGTAGGGGCTTAGCGACTCGGACTCGGACTCGGGCTCGGAATCGGGCTCAAGGGCTCATGAGGCGTAATGTGGCGTTTTGTTGGCGCACTTTGCACTTAGCACGTCAGCATCGTCGCTAGGCGCATAGTGCGCTTAAGTTGTGCTCGTTGTGCGACCACGTTACGCGGCCCGTTACGCGAGCCCAGTTACGCAGCCCAGTACGCACCAGTACGCGCAGTACGCGTAGTACACGCAGTGTGCGCAGCGTGCGTAGAGTGCGCAGTGTGCGCAACATACATAGTGTGCGCAGCGTGCGTAGAGTACGCAGTGTGCGCAGCGTACGCAGTGTGCGTAGTGTGCGCAGGTTGCATGGCTGTGTGCGTAAAGTGCAAATCAAGCTGGTTACGCGAGTGGCACAACTTGCGGCAGAACGTGTCTTTGCATGTTCTGAGCGGTTGCTCCATATTCGGGGTGGTTATTACCACGTCCCTAACATTGTGCTAACCGGGCAGTTGTTGCAGGGGCCTATATAAGGTTTCCTCCTTATCTCTCACAGTTAGGAACTAATACACAAGTAGTAGACAGAAAGTTTACAAGTGCTTAGAAGCTGTGAGAGAGAAGAGAGGTATTGTACCAGCATTAAGTTTTGTACAGGAGTTTGTGTTCATCCGAGGAGTCAGAAGAGCAAGAGTGTTCCAAGTTCTCCGACGAACTTGCTGGTTCCTGGAAGCTATTCGTGTAGGGCGAATAAAGCTTTGAGCAACGGTGATCATTCACCCCTGCCGGAGTTTTTCCATTTTTTGCCTGTCACCTTCTTCATTTGTCAGGATTCTATTAGCGCACCTTCGGTGAAGTATTTGCGTTGGTATTATCAGAATTCTATTAGCGCATTTTCGGTGAAGTGTTTGCGTTGATATTATCAGAATTCTATTAGCGCACCTTCGGTGAAGTGTTTGCGTTAGTAGAAATCTGTGCACCTTCTGTGAAGTGTTGCATTAGTAGAATTTCTGTTACGTACCTTCGGTGAAGTGTTACGTAATAACGATTGTTTTTATAATTGTTACGAATTCCCTGTTTTCCATCGAAAAATTGTCCTCCGGCAATAACAATCTCAAAGCTTTATTGCTACGATGGAAAACGTTAATGTTTCACTCTTCAATTCTGACTTTTGTAAGTTAGAAAAGTTTGATGGCGAACATTACCAAGTCTGGAAGAGGAAGGTATATCTCACCCTTCAACTCAAAGACGTAGATCACGTACTTCTGGAGGAAGAACCTACTGTTCCAGATGTTGGGTCTGCTGCTGCAATCACCGCGGCTACAAAACTTCAAGCAAAATGGAGGAGGAAAAATAGTATTTGCAGGCTGCTTATCCTGAATGCTATGGAAGATTCCCTTATAGAATCCTATTCTAAGAATACTATCGCTAGAGACATATGGAAGTCTCTAGAAAAACTCTACGAAGAAGACAAGAACCGTAGTAAAATCTTTGTGGTTGAAAGATATCACAAGTGTTCTTTGAGGATGAAAAGTCTATGCTGTCGCAGGTAAAGGAGTTCCTGAAACTGCGACAGAAGCTGGAAGACGAGGCGATGATCCTCCCCAACAAGTTTGTTGTTGGAGGGATTGTCTCAAAGCTCTCCCCTGGGTGGAGCAAGTTCTATGCAAACATGCACAGGAAGAAGCTGGAGATCACCCTTGAAGATCTCTTGCAGAAAATCTATGTTGAGGACCAGATGCGGGCTCAACTGAAGGTGGACGCACTGTCCAAACAATTGGCTAACGCCAATATGGTTCATACCAAGGAACCAAGGGGAAAGCAGGCGGCTTCCCACAACAAGAAAAAGGACCCTGAGAATCTAAAAGTCAAGGAAACTTCTTTCAAGAAAAAGAAGCCAAAGTCTCAAATGCCTTGCTTCAAGTGTGGCAAGAAGGGCCACTTTAAGAATGAGTGCAAAGCAAAAGCCAAGCAATCGGAGCAAGGAGAGCCTAGTAAGGTAACTATGATCACTGATGTTGTTGCTATGATTGCGCAGGTTGATGCGGTAGGAACTGATACTGACTGGTGGGTAGACACTGGAGCCACCTGCCATGTTTGCTCCAGCAAGGAGTGGTTCACCACCTACATCCCTACTTCTGATGTGGTTATGGTGGCGAACCAGGCACAAGCTGCAGTGCTTGGGATCGGGACAGTGGTATTGAAGCTGACTTCTGGCAAGTCTCTGACGCTTCAAAGCGTGAAGCATGTACCTGCTATCGCCAAGAACCTGATCTCAGGAGGCCTACTCTGCAAAGCAGGCCTCAGGATGGACATCAATGCTGGCCAGATGGTGATGTCTATCAGGAGAACATATTTCGGAAAAGCTTTTTATACCGAAGGAATGTTCAAAATTCAGCTTGTAAATCAGTTCAATGTTGTTAATACAATCACTCATTCTGCTTATACTTATGAGTTGTGGCATAATAGGCTAGGATATGTTCATTCTAAACGAATTAACAGAATGTCTAGTCTAGGGCTTATCTCCAAGTGTGGGGGTAAGGTAGAGAAATATAAAGTTTGTGCTCAAACTAAGATCACAAGGAAACCCTTTTCTCGAGTTAATCGAAGTACAGATCTTCTGGAGTTAGTACACTCAGATATCTGTGACTTCAAACAATTCTCTACAAAGGCCGGGATGAAGTATTTTTATAACCTTCATCGATGGCTTCTCAAAGTATGCGTTCGTCTATTTGCTGAAGGCTAAAGACGAAGCATTCGAGAAGTTCAAGGAGTTCAGAGCCGAAGCTGAGCGGCAGACTGGACAACAACTCAAAAGAATAAGAAGTGATCGAGGTGGGGAGTACAGGTCTCATGAATTCGCATCGTTCTGCAAAGAACATGGAATTGTCAATGAGACTACAGCTCCGTACTCTCTTCAATCAAACGGAAGTAGCAGAGAGGAAGAACAGAACGTTAACAGAAATGATTAACTCAATGTTGTTGACTGCTGGCCTTCCTAAGTGCTACTGGGGTGAAGCTGCATTGACGGCCACTTTTATTCTAACTAGAGTGCCTCATGCAACTTCAGATGTTACTCCTCATGAACTCTGGTTCAAGGTCAGACCTAATTTGAATGTCATTCGAGTATGGCGGTGTCTGGCATATGTCAAGCTTTTAAATCTGAAGATTCAGAAGCTTGGGACAAGGACTACTAAGACGATCTTCTTGGGGTATGCCGAGAAGAGTGATGCTCAAAGATTTCTTGATATTGAGTCAAATCATATCATTGAATCTCACGACGCAGAATATTTTGAAGACAAATTTGCAAGGCACAAGAATATTGTTCTTGCGGATGTACCGGAGAACAATGAAGGTGCGCAGCAAACTGAAGTCTTCAATAAAGATGTGGTCCAAGAAGATGTTGTTGAAACAACGATTGAACGAGAACAAGTTGAGCCGTCAGCTAAGCGTGTGAGGAGGCCGAAGGACTTCGGAAGTGACTTTGTCACCTATCATGTGGAAGCAGATTCGCTTACCTATGATGAGGCGATGAAGACCAGAGATGCAGTTTTCTGGAAGGAGGCAATTGACAATAAAATTGATTCCATCACCTCAAATAACACTTGGGTGTTGGTTGATCTTCCTGAAGGAGCAAAATCCATTAGATGCAAATGGATCTTCAAGAAGAAGATGAAAGCAGACGGAACTATTGACAAGTTCAAGGCTAGGCTAGTAGCCAAGGGGTTTTCTCAGAAGCAGGGAATCGACTACTTTGACACGTATGCGCCAGTAGCCCGGATGACTACCATCAGAATGTTGATTGCTCTCGCAGTGATACATAAGATGGTGATACATCAGATGGATGTGAAAACGGCTTTCCTTAATGGCGAGCTGACCGAAGAGATATACATGCAACAACCAGAGGGATTTGTCGTCAAGGGTCTTGAAGACAAAGTCTGCAAGTTGATGAAATCTTTGTACGGTCATAAACAGGCTCCCAAGATGTGGCATGAAAAATTTGACAAGGTTATAAGGTCAAATGGCTACATGGTCAGCTAGACGGACAAGTGTGTTTACACGAAGTTCGCTGATGGAAGAGGTGTGATCGTTTGTCTGTATGTGGGCGACATGCTTATCCTAGGTACGGATATAAGCTGTGTTACGGAGACAAAGAGGTTAATCTCGAGCAAGTTCAGTATGAAGGACTTGGGGGAAGCTGATGTGATCTTAGGGATCAAGATCATCCGGACAGACACTGGACTAGCGCTGTCACAGTCTCATTATATTGAGAAAATGATCACTCGTTATGGGTATCGGGATCTTCCAGAAATCGATACGCCGTACAGGTGTGATCTGAAGCTGAAGCCTAATTCAGGGGAAAGCGTCAGGCAGCTGGAGTATGCAAGCATAATCGGGAGTTTGATGTATGCTACTACTGCCACAAGGCCTGACATAGCTTTCGTCGTGGGAATGCTGAGTCGTTTTACGAGCAACCCTGGTGTTGAACACTGGAAGGCTGTGAAACGGGTTATGAGATATCTCAAGAAGACTCAGACATATGCACTGTACTACAGCGAAGATCCGCAGGTAGGGGAAGGCTTCAGTGATGCCAGCTGGTGCTCAGATTTGGAGAGCGAGAGGTCCACAGGTGGATATATTTTCACAATGGGTGGAGCTGCTATATCGTGGAAATCGAAGAAGCAGACAATGCTCTCGCGGTCATCCATGGAATCTGAGTTCTTTGCACTTGACACCGCAGCCGAGGAAGCAGAATGGCTTCGTGAGCTCATGTATGATCTTCCAGTGGTTGGGGCGCAAATACCGGCAATACCGATATACTGCGACAACCAGGCGACTGCGGCGGTGGCATCAAATGACCTTTTCAACAAAAAGAAGAGGACTGTGCAGTTAAAGCACATGACAGTACACGATCTTATTAAGAGAGGTATAATTGCAGTGATTGATGTTCGGAGACAGAAAAACCTGGCGGATCCGTTCACCAAGGGCCTCAAGCACCAGCTGATCAAGGACTCAGCATGTAAAATAGGCTTGAAGGCATTTTGATATTAGTTATTGTATACCTACCATAAAGTTTTATGCTATTAGTTCAAGGATTTATCTACTAGGCATCTAGCTTTTGGTTCAAGGGTGGACCATTAACTGGAAGAATATCAGGAACGGTGGGTACATGTTTTATTGGGCATGGAGAGGTTACGGACCTATAACCACTGTTGTCTATTGTTGTTTTTTGCGAAAAACGGTTCCTGTGGGAAGGTTGGCTTAATTGCCTTAATGAGTTCTCAGGCAGAGTGAATGCCTGGTGTGCTTTACAGGAAGCACGGTAGAGCAGCAATACAAGGAGTGAAACTCCATGCTACAGTGGGGTGACTCCACAATGAGGTTCCTATATGTGGGGTGCTGTACAGAAATAGGATAAAGCCTCGGCTTTGCAGGCCAAGTCACAGTGGCATAACACTGCAAATAGGCAGTTAGCCTAATGTTGTATGTTAAAAATAAAGAGGGGTGTAGTCAGCACTACAAAGAGAAGGAGTTCCTCATGTTACAGTGGCACGACACCACGATGAGGTACCCGGTTAGGGATAAAGCCTCGGCCTTGCAAGCCATGTCGTTGCGGCGTAACACCGCAAGGGAGCCTAAGGCTTCATGCTGGGTAGTTTGGCACTACAAAGAGGCAGTTGTCTCATGCTACAGTAGTATGACACTAAGATGAGGTTTCCGGTACGGGGTAAGGTCTCGGCTTTAAGCCATGTCATAGCGACGTAGCACCGCAAGGGAAACATAAAGCACTTCATGCCATGTCTCTTTATAATGAACTCACCTATAGTGTATGGACAAAGAGATATCAGGCCGTCTCTTGAGGGTAAACTTGTAGACGTCCAAAATTATACACTGAAACCAGGCTGGCACAGGGCCTTTAATGTGTAGCCAGAAGCACATGCAACTACATTATGTGAGTGGGAAAAATTTCAGCTATGATGCAGAATTCAAGGCTTAGTCCATTCTTGTATTATAGTATGTTGTTTGACCCATGCGGGAGATTCAAGTCGTCAGCGACATCTCTCCTAATGTATGATGGACAATTACTTTGGGGAACACTTATACCCATATATTTAGAGATATGTGGGGGATTGTTGGGTTTTGGCCTCTTTTGTTTAGAACTTTAGTCCCACATCGGCTAGGCCAAAACAAATGTATCTCTATATATTAGCTTTCCTATTCTAGAGATGCACATGTGGTGTGGAGGTGCACATGGGTGTGCCATATGGGGTTATTTTTCTAATGGGAAAAAGGCTAAATCAATAATTGAAAGCATTCATGCTTTTTGCTCTTGGAAAATTTATTTCTATAGGAGCTAAGCCCCGTAGGGGCTTAGCGACTCGAACTCGGACTCGGACTCGGGCTCAAGGGCTCATAAGGCGTAATGTGGCATTTTTTTGGCGCACTTTGCACTTAGCACGTCAGCATCGTCGCTAGGCGCATAGTGCGCTTAAGTTGCGCTCGTTGTGCGACCACGTTACGCGGCCCGTTATGCTAGCCCAGTTACGTCGGCCCAGTTACGCAGCCCAGTACGTACCAGTACGCGCAGTACGCGCAGTACACGCAGTGTGCGCAGCATGCCTAGATTATGCAGTGTGCACAGCATACATAGTGTGCGCAGCGTGCGTAGAGTGCGCAGTGTGCGTAGTGTGCGCAGGTTGCATGGCTGTGTGCGTAAAGTACAAATCAAGCTGGTTACGCGAGTGGCACAACTTGCGGCAGAACGTGTCTTTGCATGTTCTGAGCGGTTGCTCCATATTCGGGGTGGTTATTACCACGTCCCTAACATTGTGCTAACCGGAGAGTTGTTGCCGGGGCCTATATAAGGTTTTCTCCTTCTCTCTCACAGTTAGGAACTAATACACAAGTAGTAGACAGAAAGTTTACAAGTGCTTAGAAGCTATGAGAGAGAAGAGAGGTATTGTACCAGTGTTGAGTTTTGCACAGGAGTTCATGTTCATCCGAGGAGTCAGAAGAGCAAGAGTGTTCCAAGTTCTCCGACGAACTTGCTGGTTCCTGAAAGCTATTCGTGTGGGGCGAATAAAGCTTTGAGCAACGGTGATCATTCACCCCAGCAGGAGTTTTTCCATTTTTTGCCTGTCACCTTCTTCATTTGTCAAGATTCTATTAGCGCACCTTCGGTAAAGTATTTGCGTTGGTATTATCAGAATTCTATTAGCGCACCTTCGGTGAAGTATTTGCGTTGATATTATCAGAATTCTATTAGCGCACCTTTGGTGAAGTGTTTGCGTTAGTAGAAATCTGTGCACCTTCTGTGAAGTGTTGCATTAGTGGAATTTTTGTTACGTACCTTCTGTGAAGTGTTACGTAATAACGATTGTTTTTACAATTGTTACGAATTTCCTATTTTCCATCGAAAAATTGTCCTCCGACAATAACACAGCGTACGTCCTCGTCCTCACTAGTGACTGCTACACGTATGCCACGGAAGATGACTCCAAGAGCACACGTGTCTATGATGTGGGCAGGACTATTTTGTCAGTGTTCTTTCTCGAGGAAGGTCGTAAGTGGACATCATAGAGCCCAAGGGAAAAGCGAGAATAGAAGTCATGACAACTTCTTGTTGTACACTAATTTATTTTTCAATAAAAAAATTGACATGTGTCAAATTTATTTAACATAAATTATTTTAGAAGTGGTTTTGTAAACATTGAAAGTAATTTTGACTAAGGATTTGACACGTATCAATACTTTATTGGAGAGTGAACAAATATACTAGTTTTTGTGGGTAAACAAAAATGGACTCCTACCAGAAGTCATGACGGATTGCAAACCATGTTCGAAAAAAACCAGGGAAAAGAAGGAATGGAAACATAGAATTGCGTATATAGCATTCAACTTATTCAAAATTGTTTAAAAGTTTCAAAAATTACATGGAGGGACACAAAACACCTGAAAAAACGTTCTTTTCTAGCTTAAATGGTAATTAATAAATTATGGTAGAGCAATTGACTATACACCATTTTCAAAACACCCTTTTTAAAAACTAGTTTGTAAGATAGAAAATAAAATAGATGATTTATGTTTTCCTTAATTAGTTTTAAAACATTTTCTACATAAGGACTATACACCATTTTTTCAAGAGGCAAAATAATAATAATAAATTTTGGGTATTTTGCTACAGTGTAGACAATAACTAAAACCTTATATATATATAACAGAAAGAAAAACACTTGATGCAGAGAGCCAAATGTAACTGGCTCAAAGAAGGTGACAGGTTCTCGAACCTCTTCCATGCGATGATTAAAGCTCGACAAAGCAGGAACTCGCTGTCATCGATCATGGATGCGAACGGCTCCGTTATTGCCCAACCCGACCAAATCAAAGAAGTGGCTCTGGCCTACTTCAAGAACTTATATTCCCAACCAGGCCAGGAAGAGGAGCTGCCTGAAGTCATATGCAAACGGGTGGTCACTGAGGCGGGAAATGCAGTGCTCCGAAAGAAAGTTCAGCTCGAGGAGATCAAATAGGTTATCAAGAACGCCAATCTGGACAAATCCCCTGGTCCGGATGGTTTCAATGCTTCTTTTTTTAAACAACATTGGATTCAACTAAAGGGTCTACTGCTCCACGTGGTGGATGACTTCTTCGTTACGGGTCGCTTAATCCGAGAACTAAACCATACGTTCCTAGTTCTCATTCCCAAAAAAGAAGGAGCGACTGAGTTGGGAGATTTCAGACTAATTGCATGCTGTAATTTCGTTTATAAATTAATCACCCATATTATGTGCAACAGGATGCAGGCGATAATGCAAGGGCTTATCTCAGCTAATCAGGCAGCATTCATCAAAGGACGGAATATAGCAGAGAACTGTCTACTGGCATACGAGCTGATACGCGACTTCAATAAAGTAGGAGGGAGAAAAGGGTGCTTAAAGCTCGACTTAAGGAAGGCTTATGATACAGTAAACAGAAAATTTGTTTGTAAACTACTCATCGACATGGGGTTCGACCAATGGTGGGTTGATCGAATCGAAGAATGTATATCCACACCGTCATTCTCTGTCCTCCTCAATGGACAGCCGCATGGGTACTTCGACAGTAGCCCGGGATTGCGTCAGGGAGATCCTCTTTCCCCTTATTTATTTACTATTGTCATAGAATATTTCATATGTTTGATGGAGGTGGAGGTACACAGAAAGAACATAATCCCGCTATTCTGTCGTATTAGCCCTGTAGTATCTCACCTTATATATGCAGATGATCTATTAATATTCATGGAGCCTACGGAGAGAGGAGTATCTACGCTTCTACATCTGCTCGAGGATTTTATGAGAGGAACGGGACTGGCACTGAATAAAGATAAGTCGCACATATTCTTTAGCAGGGATTGTCCTCGTCAATCTCATTGGTCGGAGCTCCTCAGGATAGAACAAGGACAACTACCGGTCCGTTACCTAGGCATTCCCTTGTCGATAAATTATGCGACGAACATGGAATGTATGGGTTTGATCAGCTACGTTCAGAGTCGGTTGGAAGGTTGGCAATCTCAAATCCTCTCGTTCGGAGGACGTATTGAGTTGGTGCGATCGGTGATTGGGGCCATTACAGCATATTGGTTTCAAGCCATTATCATTCCGGTAGGGACATTAAAAGAAATTGAACGACTTTGTGCTAATTTTGTTTGGAAAGAGGGTCTTCACACAATCGCCTGGGATGAGCTATGCCAGACCAAAGATGAAGGCGGTATTGGGTTAAGATCTCTCATGACATTGCGTGAAGTGGCAGCATTAAAACTAGCATGGCGTTTTCTGAATGGAAAATCCATGTGGGCGGACTGGTTGAGGGCCCGATATATTCGTACTAGTAATTTTTGGGTAATGTATAGCAATAACAACTTCTCCGTTACATTTAAAAAATTCTCTCCCAACGAGCTACATTGTGTTGGGAACGAAGCGCGGAAACCGTTCCCCCAAACCAGAAAGTCCTGCGAGAGAACAGAGCAAAAGCACACAAACCAAAAATGCCAAACACAATCGTAGACATAAAGATTTTTGACATGGAAAACCCTTGCAGGAAAAACCACGGGACGATCAGAGTCCAACCCTGAAGAACCTCCAAGAATGGAATAAAGAGAATACACCCTCTACAAGCTCCTCCCGATCCAACACGGATCACTACAACTCACTTGAAAGAAAATTTTTTTTGATTGCGGACTCCGAGAATAAGAGATGCCAAAAAATTATTCGAAGCAATCTCTCCTTCACAATAGTCCTTAATCCTCTCTCTCTCAAAGATTGTAAAGCACTCTTGTTTTTGAGATAATTTTTCAACTAGTATGCATCACCCTTTTATAAGACCTTGGTAATCTATACATGAAAGGCCAATATATATGGAAACTTCCAATATGCATCAATCATATATTTAATAAAAATCCAATCATAATTGGCTTGCCATAATTGAAAACCCAATTATATGAAAAGCTACTATATGAAGGGTCCAATCATAAATATATGATCAAAGTAAATATGGAAATCCAATCATATATTTTCTTACCATATATGTTCCAAAATAGGATCCATGCACTCCCCGAGCTTCTCCGACACACGGATGGCGCTCGTCGCTCTCCGGGGTATTCTCCACATAGGTTGGGAACCCCACCCACTCCAACAAATCTTCACCTTCACAACTAGGTGGAGGAACTCGTCATCCCGACGATCCGCCTGCAGTACTCAAACTTCTCCCTTGGTAGAACCTTTGTGAGCATATCCGCTCCATTGTCATCAGTATGGACCTTCTCAAGCATCGCGTCCTTCTTCTTAACCATATCTCGTATCCAATGATACCGAGTCTCAATGTGCTTGAACCGACTATAAAATGTCTAGTTCTTTACAAGGTGAATGACACTCTGGCTATCGCAAAGCAAAGTATACTTGTCACGTCCCGCTTCCCGAGTGGAATGGTGATGTCATAAACATATCCCCAGGCTACGCGTCGAAATCACGATTGTCGCCCGTAGTCATCAGCAGAATAGAAAATACAAGGAGTTTACATGGTATTAAATATAGTGTAGCTATTATACAGGGAACTTTTCTAACAATGCTTTTACAAGTTTATCACAAAAGTAATTTACAAGATAACTACGATAGTGCTGGTCATAACTGTAGGTAGTCCGGACAATTTACTCCTCGTTGTAGTACGGAGGTACTTCGGCGGAGGCGTCTTCTTCTTCTTCACCTAGTGAACAAATACTAGGTCGTTTAGAAAACGACAAGCAAGTTCTCGGCCAAGAACGGTAAAAGTTAAGCAATAATGAAATAAGTAGTTTTTTTTTTTGAAAAAGAACCAGGGATATGCCAATTTGCACTACTATATATATATATATATATATATATATATATATATATATATATATATATATATCTTTGCTTTAGTAAATCAAAGAATGTAAACATTATCCTACTCCATGAATAGTAAGATTTTCGAGCTTCCCTTGAGCTTTTAGTAGGATTTGCTTCCCTTGAGCAAACAGGAAAGCTGCCTACCTATAATAGGCAGAGTTGTTTCTGGAGAAAATGGAATTTAATGCAATGCAGTTTTAAGAACAATACTCTGAATAATCCTCTAAATATTTCTCGTAAACAATCTCGTTGACCTGGGATCAGGCTTTGAATTCCGAGCCTCCCTTGGGCTAAAACCATCTATTTGATGTTACTGTCAAAATAGATGCATTGATTTCCGAGATTTCCGAGCCTCTCTTGGGCTAGTACCCTCTATTTGAAAATAGATGTACTGATTCACGAGATTTCCGAAATACTGATCAGCTTTTGTTATTATGTTACGGGATATCTAGGGATATTCAGTTGTTCTCCCCGTCCAATGCTTCCTAGATAAGAAACTTTCTAAAATTTCCGAAAGACAGAAATTTGTGTATCTTCTAAATTTTCCAAAAATTTCGGCAGAGTCTCCTTTGTATTTAGGGACCCCAAAAATTCACAAGAGATATATATATAATAAAAATAAATTCCGGGTTCGCCAACCCCTTCGGTGGAATAACTCTCAACACCGGAACCACGCAAGTAATATAATGGGTTCGTCGACCCCTTCGGTGAAGCAACTCTCAACACTGGAACCACGCAGTTATGAATAAAAGAAAATTTGAGACTCTTACCTGAGCAAGCAATGTTTTTAGCAATTTAATCGGGTTGCAGCTTGCGAATTGTTTTCCGGTTATCAGAATAGAGCAATACTTAATGTTCATAAATTATACTAGTTAATATGCAAAGACTTAAAATGACAATGTTTATATATATATATATATATATATATATATATATATATATATATATATATATATATATATATATATATATATATATATATATATATATATATATATATTATGTAGATAGTATGCAAAACCAAATCAAAACAAAATTCTTCCATATCCATATATCAATCCTTGAAGGTGCACGAAGCAGGAAAATGTAGAAACGAAATTTATTTCTAATTATGAACACACAAAAAAAAAATTGAGCACTTATTTGTAAGTAGGGAAATACAAGGTTCTTGTACTTTTTATCTTCCCGGTGTGCGGTCCAGTTGTTCAGTTCCCATGTATATGTCAGACTTACCTTTGGAGAGTCCCATATGTCCACATATGTTCAATTTGTTCATAAAATTCAAGTCCAGATAATTCATGTCCACAAATGGGTTCCTTTTGTATCCAATTGCATATAATTTTTTTTTTTTTTTTGTATCCAATTGCATATAATTTATCCGTGTTACGTCACATATAATTATTCCAGTGTCTAAGTATAACAATTTTAATTCCTTTATCTATGTTTATCACAATTTAAAATTTTACTAGAAATCAGAAATTTCAAATGTTTAGAGATCTCAAATTGGTTAAATAACACCAAAATTTCAAAATTTGAAGCTAAATAATAATTAGAGGAATTATCTTAACTTATATTCCATATTATGCTCTTAAGAATAAGAAATTGACATCTAATAATATAATTTCAAATTTTTAAATAAACCTATACATGTTCAAAATTAATCTAAGAATCAAAATGGAGTTTTCCTAAAGGAAGAGGAAGAGGAAAAGAGGACTTGCCTTGGGTTTGAGATGACCTAGACTTTCCTTCACAATCTCCTAATTAAACCCAATAACAATAACAAATTTTGTTAGCAAACCTAGGTTTAAACTTAAAAAGGAAAAGAGATTGGGGAAGAAATAAAATTTATTACCTAGGGTTTTCTTGAATGGAAGTGGAGGAAGAGGAAGAAGATGAAGAGGATGGAGTGGTGGAGGTGGCCGGGGAGGGGCGGCCGGCGGCTGCTGGCGGCGGCGGGCGGCAGGCGGGCGGCGGCAGTAGCAAGCGGGCGGCAGCAGCAGCTGGCGGTTGAGGGGGGGTCGGGTGTGTGTGTTTGTTTTTTTTTTTCTTTTTTCTATTATGTATGTTGTGTTGTGTGTGGGTGTAAATATATAGAGAGGGAAAAGGGTGAGGTGTCCCCCCTTCCAATTTTTTTTTTTGGGACACATCCCCACCCTAGCTAGGGCTTTCTAGATTTAGGGTTAGGGTATATGTGTTATCTAGGGTTATGGTCTTAGGGACACTTGGCTCTTTAGGGTTAGGTTTTAGGGACACTTGGCTCTTTAGGGTTAGGTTTTAGGGACACTTACATGGCATGACATGTGTCATGCCATAGAAAATTCTCCTTTCCCTTTTTTTTTGAAAACAATTAATAATAATAATAATAATAAATAATAATAAGAGTATGACAAGTCTACTCCCCTTAGAAAAAATTTCGTCCTCGGAATTTGAAATAACTAGTACAACAATTGATTGCTAACCTGGCTTAGGGAATAGATACGGATATTGCCTCCGCATGTCTTCTTCTTTCTCCCAAGTTGAATCTCCAGGAGAATCCTTGCTCCAAGCGACTCGTACCAATGGGATGATCCGATTGCGGAGTACCTTCTTCCTTCGATCCAAGATCCCAACGGGTTTCTGTTCTATCCGTAGTGTAGGTCCAACGGTAATTTCTGAATGGTCGAGTATATGGCTCGGATCCGACACATATCTTCGTAACTGGGAAACATGGAATACATTGTGGACTCCCTCTAGCATTGGTGATAAGGCAAGCCGATATGATACATTTTCTACTTTCTCCAATATATCGAAGGGTCCAATGTATCTCGGACTCAGTTTTTCTCTGGTCCCGAATCTGATGGTCCCTTTAGTTGGTAAAATCTTCAGAAACACATGCTCTCCAGGTTGAAACTTCAGTATTCTTCGATTCTTATCAGCCTACATCTTCTGTCTATCCTGGGCTGCTTGCAGGTGACTTCTTATTGCTTTGACTATATCCATAGTTTGTGTTACTAGTTCTGGTCCCAGTAATTGTCTCTCTCCTATATCGGTCCAACATACCGACGATCTGCACTTTCTACCATATAGTGCTTCAAAAGGAGCCATTTTGATGCTATTATGTTACTGTTGTTATATGAAAATTCTACCAAATGTAGATGATCATCCCATGCTCCTCCAAAATCTAAAATACAAGCTCTCAGCATGTCTTCTAGGGTCTGAATGGTTCTTTCAGACTGGCCGTCTGTTTGGGGATGGTAGGCGGAGCTAAATTTCAGTTGAGTGCCAAGATTTTCTTGCAAGCTTTTCCAGAAGTGCGAAGTGAATCGGGTATTCCTATTCGATACTATACTCACTGGCACTCCATGCTGACTGACAATCTGTTTCATGTACATTTCTGCCAGTATCTCTGTTGACTGTCTAACTCGAAAGGGTAGGAAACGAACGGACTTGGTAAGTCTATCTACAATGACCCAAATAGCATTATTACCCCTTTGGGTCCTAGGCAATCCTGTCACAAAATCCATTATGAGATGCTCCCACTTCCATTCGGGTATGGACAATGGCTGAAGAAGTCCTGCTGTCCTTTGATGTTCTGCTTTCACTTGTTGATATACGAGACATTTGGATACAAATCTGGCGACTTCTCTCTTTATTCCGTGCCACCGAAATGTTTGTTTCAAATCTTTATACATTTTAGTGCTGCCCGGATGAATGGAATATTGTGAGTTGTGGGCTTCTGACATAACCTCTGTCCTTAAATCTCCACTGGACACACATAGTCGATTTCCGAATCTTAGCGATCCGTCCGGATGCTTCCTTATCCCGGTCTGGAGCCCTGCTTCTGTTTGTTTCCAAATTTTCTGAAGTTTTAAATCACCTTGTTGGGCTTCCTTAATTCTATCTATTAAGGAGGATTGCACTTGTAAGTTTTGCCATATCCCTTCGGTTATCGGGCATATTACTTCAATTCCTATTTTTATCAAATCCTCAAGGATTTTCTTGGGTGTATTCATAAAGAAAACTTCGGGCCTTCTACTTAAGGCATCAGCCACCTTATTAGCCTTGCCTGGGTGATATGTTAGCTCCATATCAAAATCTTTTAGTAACTCCAACCATCTTCTTTGTCTCATATTGATCTCCTTTTGCGTGAAGACATACTTTAAGCTCTTGTGATCTGTGTATATTTTGATTCTTTCTCCGTATAAATAGTGTCTCCATAATTTGAGCGCGAATACCACCGCTGCAAGTTCGAGATCATGAGTTGGATAATTCCTTTCATGTGTCTTTAATTGTCGGGATGCATATGCTATGACTCTTCCGTGCTGCATCAGTACACATCCTAGACCCTTTCCTGATGCATCACTATATATCTCATATCCACCAGAACCAGATGGTAATGCCAGTATTGGGGCTAAAATTAATCTTTCCTTTAATTCGTCAAATGTTGCTTGACATTTCTCCGTCCAGTTAAACTTTTCTTCCTTTCGGGTAAGACGGGTTAAAGGTTCTGCAATTCTTAAAAAATTCTCTACGAATCTTCGGTAATAACCAGCCAGTCCTAAGAAACTTCTGATTTATGCTACGGACTTAGGTGTCGGCCAAGACTTAACTACTTCCACTTTCTTTGGATCTACCGAGATACCTTTTCCGCTGACAATATGCCCTAAAAATGGTATTTGGTCCAGTCAAAATTCATATTTACTAAGCTTGACATATAATTGTTCCTTCCGCAGAGTTTGCAGCACTATCCTTAAGTGTTTTTCATGCTCCTCTTCACTTTTGGAGTATATAAGAATGTCATCAATGAATATAATCACAAATTTATCCAGATATTGATAGAATACTCGGTTCATCAGGTCCATAAATATAGCTGGTGCATTTGTCAACCCGAATGGCATAACTAAGAATTCGTAATGCCCATACCGAGTTCTGAATGCAGTCTTTGGAATATCTTCCTTCTTTACCTTCACTTGATGATATCCGGATCTCAAATCAATTTTTGAAAATATCCTTGCCTCTCCTAACTGATCAAACAGTTGATCGATCCTAGGTAAGGGATATTTATTCTTGATGGTAACCTCATTCAAGGCCCTATAATCAATCACTAGGCGTAGGGTACCATCCTTCTTTTTCACAAATAGCACTGGTGCACCCCATGGCGAAGCGCTAGGCTGAATAAATCCCTTGGATAATAATTCCTTTATCTGTTTATTTAACTCAGCTAGCTCCTCCTTGTTCATTAGGTATATCTTTTTGGCTATGGGTGCAGCTCCAGGTATTAAATCTATAGAGAATTCTATAGCTCTATCTGGGAGTAGCCCTGGCAATTCTTCTGGGAATACGTCCTTAAATTCTTCCACTATCCTTGGAAATGATTGCTCTGCTACTCCTTGCAGCAGTACTGGTAATTCAAATTTCTCTAGTTCTTCTGCATTGAATTCATTCTGGTCTCTTACAAATTCATAAAATTCTCCGTTAGGGAGTTGAAAGGAAACTTTCTCCTGACCGCAATCTATATTGGCTAATGTTGCAGTTAGCCAATCCATATCCAATATTATATCATAGTTGCTTGTTGGGAAAACGAGCAACCGGATACGAAAAGCTCCTCCACCCAATTTTATGGGACATCTACTACATACCCGACTGACTTCTACTACTCCATTACCGGTGAGGACTTTCAGTGATTTAGGCAGAGGTTGTGACTCTATTTCATGTTGTGATATAAAAGAAGATGCTATAAATGAATGGGTAGCCCCGGAATCAAATAATACTGATGCTGGATATGCAAAAATTAAAATAGTACCTGTAATTACTTCTCCATGGATATTTGCATCTTCAGTTCCCATTATAAACGCTTGTCCTTGCCTATTCCTCTTTTTGTTATTATTTTGGGCTTGAGCCGCCCATTGTGCTTGTTGAAACTGATATGCCTGAGGTTCATAGGGCGGCCTGTGCTGATTTCTATAAGCCATACCTGCTTGTGATGTTGGTGCCTGCACCATAGGTCGAGGTTGGTGAGGTTGGTTTCCTTGAACTGGAGGTTGGTATCCTTGATTGAAGCTTTGTATGGTTGCTCCAGTTGCAGGCAACTGAGGGCATTGATTGGTTGGATGATTTCCTGCTCCACATTTCAAACAAAGCCCTAATCGTTTTCTACATATATTTATTTTGTGTCCTGGTTTGCGACAATAATTGTAAATAATGAACCTATCCGGGTTACCATTCTGAGGACGCTTAGGCGGTCCCTGCCAATAATTCCTGTTGGAGGACGCCCCTTCCTCGAAGGTTCTCTTAGATTGCGATGACCGGAAAGGTTGCTCTTCCTTTAGTATTCTCTCTTGGTCTCGAGCAGCTTCTGTTGCCTCGGAAAAGGTTTGGCACCGATAAGATGCGACCCTACTTTTCAGTTGGGTCCCAAGTCCTTCTACGAACCTGGATGTTTTCGTTTCTTCATCCGCTATCATGTTAGGGGCAAATCGACTAAGCCTGAAAAATTTTGCAGTGTACTCATCAACTGTGCGTCTCCCTTGTTTCAGATAGTTGAATTGTCGTTCTAATTCTATCCGTGCTGACTTAGGATAGAATCTTTCTTCAAATTTCTTTTTAAATTCAGCCCATGACATGTTCTTCTCAGAATCTTTTGGATACTCGGCACTCCACCAGTATCCAGCAATGTCCTTCAGCTGGATGCGGATTACGGGTACCATATCCTCGGGTTTAACTTTTGCAGCCTTCATCAGACCTTCAATGGTTCTCAGCCATTGACCTGCTTCTATTGTATTTTCAGTTCCCTTAAACTTGGGTGGCCTAAGATCCCTGAATTCCTTTAGGATTTTATCCTTGGTATTGTTAGAATTCTGTATTTGTTCCAATATTATGGTATTTGTTGCATGGGCAGCATTGGCCTGCTGACTATTAGATTCCAATAGTTGCTGGAACAAACGGAACATATCAGCCACGGTTGGTTCGGTTGATGCTTGAGGTGGTGGATCGTTTGGTTGATCATGGTTGTCCATATCCTGAAATTTTAAATAACACAATCCTTAGGGAATATTTGACTCACAATATTTATTTATAACAAGGTGTACAGCAAAACCATATATTTCATTATAATGAGAGTAATACAAAATGTTGTTTCTACTCCCAACTTTACATTTGTTTACATTCTTCTCACCTAGCCTACTCATGTCACTCAACTTTTCCAAAATGTGACATAGTAATCTATTCTATCCCTACCTATCCCTACTCATATACATATCTGCTGATTTCCAAAATTCTATACAGCAGACAAAAGAGAAGGACCCCTTCTTCACTATATATACATGGTTAGGTTTTTCTTATGCTATAGCCTCGATGAGGATCCTTTCCTCAGTGAGGATGTCGACCTCTGGATGGAGTCTTTCAAAGTCGTCTAGTGTACCCTTATAGCCATGTAGTCCGATGTAGATACGGTTTGGATCTCGGACATGCAGGCAGTAGGTTGTATTTTTAAAATATACTTCAGCTCCGTCCTCGATGTTCCTGATAATGGGACGCATGATTACATAAAACACTTGATAGACATGAACGTCGTACCAATCGGGTGCGTTCCACATTATTCTTGCATAGCGTTGGTATAAGTACAGAGTGTAATCACTCCCATCCCATTCCAAACTCGGCATAAACAGGTCCATACCTACATTCATAATATCCTTAAGTAAAAAAAGTACTTACAAGGAATATAAGAATATAGGAAAAGCATATTTTTATTTATCGGCAGCACAATATGCTCCTACTACATACATTCATACATCACATTCCTACTACATACATTCATACTTTACCTTCATATTGGGGATCTAATACTTATTTTTCATCCTTACTACATACATTCACACATCCTTTACATAACTAGGGATCTAATACTTATTTACACATCTATATTTATACATCATCCACATTCTGGGGGTCTAAATCCACATTCGCCTTATGTTAAGGATTTTTGCCTCTGGGTACGTCTGCTTCCATTCTTCCAGAGTACCGTTACGTTCGGTTTCTGGACCTTCAGAGGGTTCTGCCTTGATCAGGACATAGTAATGCACCGTATTATAATATACTCTTCTTTCATCCACTATATCTGTCACCACCGGATATTTCATCTCGTAATGTACCCCATAGGCTTCTATCATTCCTTTTGGTGCTACCCGCCACATCTTCTTTACAAACGCATAATATTCGTCCAGGCTGTGGCTGTCATTACCTAGTCTTACAAAAGGTGCGAATCGGGGCATGATCTACACCAAGAATTTCTTGGGTCATTATCCTTTTAATAATTGGTTAGCTAAAAGAGAGGAAATCATTGCACAATAATACTAACTATTGACACTTCCTTTTCGGGGATTCCTAGGGTGTAATTTGGACTCGAGGTGCTCCTTATAATTCTAGAATCTACATCATAACCGAACCTATATTTTATCCTAGATTTTCTATTCTTGCTGACCTGCATGGGCCACCACTTAAAAGACATGTCACATCCCGCTTCTCGAGTGGAATGGTGACGTCATAAACACATCCCCAGGCTATGCGCCGAAATCGCGATTGTCGCCCGTAGTCATCAGCAGAATGGAAAATACAAGGAGTTTACATGGTATTAAATATAGTGTAGCTATTATACAGGGAACTTTTCCAACAATGCTTTTACAAGTTTATCACAAAAGTAATTTACAAGATAACTACGATAGTGCTGGTCATAACTGTAGATAGTCCGGACAATTTACTCCTCGTTGTAGTACGGCGGTACTTCGGCGGAGGCGTCTTCTTCTTCTTCTTTACCTAGTGAACAAATACTAGGTCGTTTAGAAAACGACAAGCAAGTCCTCGGCCAAGAACGGTGAAAGTTAAGCAAAATAATGAAATAAGTAGTTTTTTTTTTGAAAAAGAACTAGGGATATGCCAATTTGCACTACTATATATATATATATATATATATATATATATATATATATATATATATATATATATATCTTTGCTTTAGTAAATCAAAGAATGTAAACATTATCCTACTCCATGAATAGTAAGATTTCCGAGCTTCCCTTGAGCTTTTAGTAGGATTTGCTTCCCTTGAGCAAACAGGAAAGCTGCCTACCTATAATAGGCAGAGTTGTTTCTGGAGAAAATGGAATTTAATGCAATGCAGTTTTAAGAACAATAATCTGAATAATCCTCTAAATATTTTCCGTAAACAATCCCGTTGACCTGGGATCAGGCTGTGAATTCCGAGCCTTCCTTGGGCTAAAACCATCTATTTGATGTTACTGTCAAAATAGATGCATTGATTTTCGAAATTTTCGAGATTTCCGAGCCACTCTTGGGCTAGTACCCTCTATTTGAAAATAGATGTACTGATTCACGAGATTTTCGAAATACTGATCAGCTTTTGTTATTATGTTACGGGATATCTAGGGATATTCAGTTGTTCTTCCCGCCCAATGCTTCCTAGATAAGAAACTTTCTAAAATTTCCGAAAGACAGAAATTTGTCTATCTTCTAAATTTTCTAAAAATTTCGGCAGAGTCTCCTTTGTATTTAGGAACCCAAAAATTCACAAGAGATATATATATATATATAATAAAAATAAATTTCGGGTTCGCCGACCCCTTCGGTGGAGCAACTCTCAACACCGGAACCACGCAGTTATGAATAAAAGAAAATTTGAGACTCTTACCTGAGCAAGCAATGTTTTACCTTTCCTTTAGCAATTTAATCGGGTTGCGGCTTGCGAATTGTTTTCCGGTTATCAGAATAGAGCTATACTTAATGTTTATAAATTATACTAGTTAATATGCAAAGACTTAAAATGACAATGTTTATATATATATATATATATATATATATATATATATATATATATATATATATATATATATATATATATATATATATATATATATATATATATATATATATATATATATTATGTAGATAGTATGCAAAACCAAATCAAAACAAAATCCTTCCATATCCATATATCAATCCTTGAAGGTGCACGAAGCAGGAAAATGTAGAAACGAAATTTATTTCTAATTATGAACACACAAAAAAAATTGAGCACTTATTTGTAAGTAGGAAAATACAAGGTTCTTGTACTTTTTACCTTTCCGGTGTGCGGTCCAGTTGTTCAGTTCCCATGTATATGTCAGACTTACCTTTGGAGAGTCCCATATGTCCACATATGTTCATAAAATTCAAGTCCAGATAATTCATGTCCACAAATGGGTTCCTTTTGTATCCAATTGCATATAACTTATCCGTGTTACGTCACATATAATTATTCCAGTATCTAAGTATAACAATTTTAATTCCTTTATCTATGTTTATCACAATTTGAAATTTTACTAGAAATCAGAAATTTCAAATTTTTAGAGATCTCAAATTGGTTAAATAACACCAAAATTTCAAATTTGAAGCTAAACAATAATTAGAGGAATTATCTTAACTTATATTCCATATTATGCTCTTAAGAATAAGAAATTGACATCTAATAATGTAATTTCAGATTTTTAAATAAACCTATACATGTTCAAAATTAATCTAAGAATCAAAATGGAGTATTCCTAAAGGAAGAGGAAGAGGGAAAGAGGACTTGCCTTGGGTTTGAGATGACCTAGACTTTCCTTCACAATCTCCTAATTAAACCCAATAACAATAACAAATTTTGTTAGCAAACCTAGGTTTAAACTTAAAAAGGAAAAGAGATTGGGGAAGAAATAAAATTTGTTACCTAGGGTTTTCTTGAATGGAAGTGGAGGAAGAGGAAGAAGATGAAGAGGATGGAGTGGTGGAGGTGGCCGGGGAGGGGCGGCCGGCGGCTGCTGGCGGCGGCGGGCGGCAGGCGGCGGCGGGCGACAGGCGGGCGGCGGCAGCAGCAAGCGGGCGGAATTCCATGTTTATCTGCACCAACTTGTTTTTGCACTTTGTGATGTATGATAATAACTGCTATGATAGTTAACTTGTATATGATTGTGCCTTGCTTGTCCTGATTTCACTATCCTGTCTTGGCTAGAATTCCGAAGACAGAATTTTTCTAAGAAGGGTAGAGATGTCACTCCCCGATCCTGGAATACGTATTTTAATACATAAACCGATAAATTGTATTTACTTTGTATTTATACGATATTTATATGCTGTATTTCTTCATGCATTTCCCAAAAATATTCGACAAAATATTATTTTGTAATTTATTTTCTGCATTTGGGCCCACAGTTTTGGCTCATTTGGGTAACCTATTCTTGGTTCACCAATGGTTCATCATGAACCCTTTGGTTCATCATGAACCCATGGGTTCAAGATTCTATATAATAACTCATCTCTCTCTCTCCTCTCATTTATTTTCCTCTCAGTTACTTTCCTCCACCAACCAAGGCAAGTACCAACTTGCTCAAGAGATGGATCCATAAATGATGTTGATATTTTCTTACAAAATTATTTGCCAAAATATGTTCTTTTCCTCATTCTATAATAGTTTAGAACTTGAAGTTTTCCATTTTGAAGCTTTAATTTTTGTAGATCTAGGTTTTAACCATTTTTGGATCTTCTTGGTTTCGATCTAGCAAACTTTATTATTTTCAAGTTTTGATGATTCCATGTTGTAGAGAATTTTATTCTACCCAATTTTGACCTTTGAAAAGTTAGATTTGGACTT
The DNA here is from genome assembly GCA_029216955.1 of Iris pallida. Classification (NCBI taxonomy): domain Eukaryota; kingdom Viridiplantae; phylum Streptophyta; class Magnoliopsida; order Asparagales; family Iridaceae; genus Iris; species Iris pallida. The sequence goes on along the minus strand of JANAVB010005597.1, from coordinate 36,793,477 downwards.
ATTTTGACCAAGTTATGGACTTTTGAAGCTTTGGGTTCAAACCATAGAGTTCTTGCTGTTTTGGAGAAGACAGTGAGCAGTGCACGAGCTTTTTAGCTTGTGCCACTGAGCTGCGCGCGCTCTTTAGTGCAGCGCAGTCGACCCCATATGCTGCCTTTTGGGAGCGTATGACTCGCATACGCTCGCTTGCTTGACAAAGAGTCGTATGGACCCCATACGCTGCCTTTTGGGAGCGTATGCCTTGCATACGCTCACTTGGGTGACGAGGAGTCGTATGAAGTACATACGCTGCCCTTTGAAAGCGTAGGCTAACCTGAGCGTAGGCTAACCTGAGCGTAGGCTAACCTGAGTGTACGCTGACCTGAGCGTAGCCTGACTTGAGCGCGCTCTGACCTGGACTCCCCTATACCTTATATTTTTATATGTATATATTATATTGTATATATATATGTAAATGTTTGTGTATGCTATATATCCTTACGCCTTTTGTCCTGAGCATGATATGAGCACTAATGTGACCCCGGTGAACAAAGTGTTCCTACCTGATACTTGTACCTGAATGTCCCAGTTCTCGTTCATGCTCGATAAATGACTCGCAACTCCACGTGGCATATTTGCAATGATGCATTACACCAAGGAGGGTAGAACATGTTGACATACTGATTGACATGGATCCTCTTTGGGGTACTCGTACTTGAGTACGACATTTAGGAGGATAATCATGCAGGCCACAGCATGTGAGTCCAAGATTTCACCTAGGATTAAACTAGGCAACTAAAAATACAAGATGCATGGGGAGGGCAGAATCCCGAGATCGTGTTACACCAGCCGCCTTGAGATATTGTCATGACGCGCCGGCTGGTCTCCACGGATACTGTGTCATCCGCAACGAGTGGATGACTGTATCCGATTAATTCCTGCTATATATTATATGTCTTGGCAAGGTGGCCTTACGAGGGACCTGTGCTCAATGACACCTGTCTACGCGAACCCCTGGGTTGGTTAGCCTTGCTGGAAAGATACGATCTGAGGATTTTGAAATAACATGATGCGAGGATAACCTCGTCCCACTAGAAACTCGTAGACTTGATTGGCCGCGAAAATGACTTGCGTATATCTTACTACCTTCCGTGAATAACTGAGGGAAGCAGACTGTCGTGGCACGTGATCCAACCCATGTTCTTGTTTGATTGTTGGGTTGGTTATCGTACTATGACAGGCTGTGGACCGAAGTTATGAACGGAAGACTTATTCTGGTTGTGAAGTGTTACTCTTGTGAATGACTGAGGAACATGGTCTATCATGGTACATGATCCAACCCATGTTCTTGTTTGATTGTTGGGTTGGTTATTGTGCTGCGATAGGCTATCGACCGAAGTCACGATCAGGAGATTTTATTGTTTATACCTTTTAACTTATGTGAAAGTTATAGAGTACGACACGTCCCGACTCCATGCGGCACCTTTTGTCCTTGTTTGGTTGTAAGGGTGCCATATGGGTTCGAGGATGTTGTGCTACCCTATAATAGTTGCATAAGTATTACTATTATCAATCATTCTATTATCTGGATTTTTAATCTTAACTCTTGTGCCCCTTTGGTGGTACTTGCTATTCGGGGCTGACCCCGCTGGTTTTGTTTGGCCAGATCTCGTAGCAGAGCCAGAGGACACGATCTTCCTCCCTGACATCCATGGTGCATACTAGGAGTATGGCGGTTCGGGGACTCGAGTGGGTTTCTTCTCCACCACTCCTGCTTATATTTTTGTGCGACATTTAGCCACCGGCACCTGTTAGCCGGATTACTTGATATTTTGTGTCAGTACATAATTGTAATTAAATAGACTGCAGCTGTGTATAATTTTGTACTCCTGACTCTTCGAGATAGCTAAATTATAAAGCTAGTCTCTCATGATCATTTTGATGAAGCGTCGGGGACGCCTTACTGCTTTATCTTTAAATGTTCATTTATTTGCTGATGTGATTTGATTGATTGAGACATAGAACTCTGTGGGACCATAGGAGACTTGATTGTAGCATGTACCCCCTAGTCTCTCGACAGCCACGATCGCCGTATGACATTACATACCTCATATGGAGTAGCTGGCCTAGTCCGTCTCCGTATTTCGGTACTGGGGCGTGACAGTTAGGTTTTAGGGACACTTATATGGCATGACATGTGTCATGCCATGGAAAATTCTCCTTTCCCTTTTTTTTTGAAAACAATTAATAATAATAATAATAATAATAATAATAATAATAATAATAATAATAATAATAATAAGAGTATGACAATACTGCTCTTGTTTCAGCCCCATTTCCTGCAATAGCTTTTTTAACCACAGCAACTCCTTGTAAGCCTCTGTCGCCGTAATGTACTCTGCCTCTGTCGTCGACAAGGCAACACACTTCTGCAGTCGTGACTGCCACGATACCGCTCCTCCAGCAAACATCATCATATAGCCCGAAGTCGATCGCCTTGTGTCTACATCTCCAGCCATATCAGCGTCGGTACACCCAACCAGCTTCGGCTCGTCACCACCAAAAGAAAGTCTCCAATCGGCAGTGCCCTGAAGGTATCGTAGAATCTACTTGATCGCACTCCAATGTACCCTTTCCGGATTTGAAAGATACCTGCTAATTGTGCCAACTGCATGAGTGATGTCTGTCACGCCCCGCTTCCGTAGGAGCGATCGTCCTCGCTAAGGCGTGATGCCGCACGAGCCTAGGTTGCGCTCGTGCAAGGCGGGTTCCATAACGGCCGATTTTAGCGGCTGTGACGGGGTCGTCGCACAGAAGTCCCAAGCAGAGATATTGAATAATAGCAGCAGAATTTGAAGCAAAACACAAGTCATTGCAAAACACTCTTTTATTGATATTGAAATAAAGGTTACAATGGGGCGCAAGGCCATGATTACAAGTTTCTCAAGCTCACTCAAGCTCACATTATAAGTCACTCAGCTCTCTCTCATCTCTCAATACATGTCTTGAGTGTAGTGTCCCATTTCGCAAAGTCAATCGGAGGAATCGAAATGCCGACGGCGTTCGGACTTAGCCTTACAACGGCGACTCGAAGACATTGCTCGGTCAAACGACCGCTCGCTCAGGTAGGGTAGTTTCGATGAACTCACCTCGTCTTTGCCTTCACCTAATAACTCGCATGTTTTCAACTTGCACAAGTTAGGCTTGATAATAAAAGAGACGCACCCATATAGCTAAGGGAATAATCCTGACCCGTCGGAATATCTTAGAACATGGAAATTGGTCCCACGGTCTGCTTAGAAGTCTGCTCAGCGTGTTTCCAAATGACACTCGATCCTTCGTCCCGTGGCTTGGGAGAAGGACGTTGGCCTAAAGATGCTAAGTTGCCTCAACACTTGAAATAGCCCAAGTCATAGGCGTCGCCTGCGTAAACGCTTGATAAAGCATACACGGTCCCGTTGTTTGGCCCGACACTCGAACTTGCCTAAGTCATAGGCCTCGCCCGCGTAAATGCTCGATAAAGCATGCACGCCTCCGTAACGCAAGGCTTGGCATAGCCTTTGCTCGTCCCTCGGGTTAAGTTGTAGGCTTGAGTAGTGCTAGGCAAAGTTATGCCGGTCGACCTAAGTAAATCTAAGTGCTGTCCCGTCCTATCTGCGATTGTCAAGTTAAATAGTCCCACGATCCCAAGACCAGTCATATAAAATATGACTTGGACGATAGCGTTGCGTAGAACGTAAGTCTGTTTGAGGCATGATGCACAAACTTAGTGTTAAGGCATGAACTACAGTTGATTTAATGAATTTTGGAGAAAGGACTATCAAATAGGCATTCATGAGTTGAATGAAATGATATGGTAACATGGAAAGAATGCTCGCGACCGTAGGTCGTCGAGGGATCTCAAATGATGAAGTCTGGAATGTGGAACTCAAAAAGATAGTAAACCAATGGAAGTAAAGACAATGAAATGGTCCTGAAATGATGAAGTGGGTCGAGTCTGCATGGTCATTGGACAACTTGTGTACCGGTGCACAAGGATTTGATTTATTCCTCAAACGGTTGCCGCGGCCACGGGACCGATCTGGCCTAGGAAGAACCACGGGCCTACGGGACCCTTGGATGGTGTGCGACCTGACCCAAGGGGTGCGCCGTAGGACGGGTATTAGGGGAAATTCGGCGAGATCGTGCCTCGTTATATACGAACGTACCCTAATATCCAATGGAGGTCCAAGATAGCTTGTCGTTCTAGTGACCAAGTTCATATAGATGTCGGCATGACGGCGGCAATCCGTGAGTGTGCCTTTGGATTTAGTCGAGTATTGAGTGCGCTATATCAAGGAGTCGAGTTGAAGGTATGTGTACAAGTCAAAAACACAATATTGGGCCTAAGATTTGGTTTCAACGTAGGCATCGTGCTTCGGCACGAGTTGTGGAATTGAGTCTTAAGTTGTTGGCATAGAGTTGCACAAGTTTGATTGAGTCGTCGCGGGTTTAAGTCAGGAATCGCCGTAAGGCAAGTTGGTCGAGTGATACTAAGTTCACAAGTCTCGATTGGGTCAGTTGGTGATCAAAGTAGCAAGGGCCGCTAGGCGGCAAGGGCCGCGAGGCGGCGATATGGTTAAGTCTCACTGAATTTCGAGGCACGGCCTCAGCAAGAGTTTGTACCATGGTTACACGGAAATGAAGCCTCATCGCGTAGTTGCGTCTCTGATTTTGGCCGAAAGGCAAGCACGACTTGATAGGTTAACGTTGTTGGCACGAAAATGGGGTCTAGAGGTAAAGTATGAGTTAACGTTGTGGTACAAGCATATGATGGTCCTCAGACACAAATATGCCAAGGCGTCCGTAGTCTTAAAAACTGATCCTAAGGCAAGACTAGAAAGACAATAGAAAGGGATTTAAGCTGCACAAAGTAAATGAACGTGTAGGTTTTATATGGGTGGGCGAGGAGCTCACTCCACCAGTACAGTTGAGTACTGACACCCACACAGTATTTCATGTGCAGGCACAGGTAAAAGCTCGTGGCGCGGAGCTCGCTTGGATGCGTCGAGGTACGGAGTTCCTTGGCGATTCGAAGCGTACGGTCGCGTGGATTGAAGACTTATACAGGACATAATGTATGGACATCGCCTTCCAAAGCTTCCGCTGGCTCAAGCATTGTAATTGAGAGATGAGAGAGAGCAGAGTGACTTGTAAATGAGAGAAAAGTGAGCACGAGGGACTTATAATTTGGCCGTGCGCCCGCAAATGTAATCTTGTATTCAATATCAATAAAGAGCTTCTTTTGAATGACTTGTGTTCATGTGTGCTGCTGTATGTTTCAATATTTCTGCTTGGGACTTCTGTGCGACGACCCCGTCGCCGTCGATGAAATCGGCCGTTATGAAACTGTCTTGCACGAGCGCAATTTAGGCTCGTGCGGCATCACGCCTTAGCGAGGACGATCGCTCCTACGGGAACGGGACGTGACATAATGGTATCAGAGCACGACTTTACGTCCTTGGACTTCACGTCGAATTTCTCAGTTTTGAAAGCTTGTCATTGGAAAATAAGTGTGCGCTCTCTCTCGAATGTCCCTCGGCATGTCCATACAATAAGTCTAAATATTTTAAAAGCTCGTACAAGTGTTCAATCGAACGCATCGATAGGCGACGACCTTTGTTCCGAATGGTGTTAAACTTGACTCGATAGAGAACACGTGCCAAAGTTAGCAAGTCGCGTACGTGCCCAACTAGTCCTACGTCGACATTAGCAAATGAGCGTGCAAACTCGAATAAAGTCCGTATGGGATAGCTATGCACACGGCCTTTTGGCTAAGTTGTGCCCCGTGTCGCGCACCTCGACTTTTGGTGCAAACGAATCGCGAGCAATATCAAGTATCGCTCGGTCGGGAACGGAGATACACTTAGAGTGTACATCGATAGGAACGCTATCAAACTAATGCTTAGGCATACACGGAAGATCGGTTTAGAATTTAAGAAATAGTGTGAACGACTTAGTGCGTCAATACGACGTGAGCGACTACGATAGAGATTCGTCAAACGAATTAGAAGGATGTCTTAGCGAATGATGCGAACGTGATTGAGGACTAGATCAGATGGCTCGAATTCGAGTGGTGTATGGTTTGTTTTGAAATTCATTCGAACGAAAATTGAGGATTATAAGTAACGGCGAGTATGTCGGCGAGGCGATGCGATCGTGCAGAGCCTTAGAACGCGTCATGGTTAGTTGGTCGTGACTTCGAATATTCCAAGATATGTCGTTCGGACAACTTGTCAATGGACAACGCGAGTTAGAAAATGATTCGAAAATAAGGAATAAAAGTGAATGTCTTGATCGAGGAAACTTAGAGGATCGTGCTTGTGATTTCGGATTGAATCAAATAGAATTATGGTATATCCAGTTCGGACAATAGCATCAATCACATGATTCAAAATTGGTTGCAAAGGAAGATCGTCAGGTTATGCATATCGTCGATGGTATTGAGGCATATCAAAGATCGATATGCGATAACTCGGGGGTACTCTGACTCAGCAAATGACGATCGTGCAAATGTCATTGTTCCGATGGATGCTATACTCGGGATGTTGAAATGTGTCGAGGAAAAGATAAACTTGGCTCGAGGACTTTCTGGTTGAATGAATGACGGTCGGACTGCCTAATAGAGATCTTGGCTTGGATGAAATAAAATGTTTGGATTGCTTCAACGATAACCCCAACGTCGACATTCTTGTCTTATGCGAGCACAACTCCAGCCTCGCACATGCGTCGCACCAATTAGGGCGATCACTCCGCGTGAGCGCTGGTATGGTGATTCATACAGCGGGGGTGATTGAACTTGCATGGCGTAGCAATTTGTATGCATCGACTTGTGGTTTGACGCGAAGGTGGATTCAAGAATGACTCGGTGTGTTTGATAATCGAGACTTGAGGATTGAGTAGGTCCAATCTGCGTATTGAGAATAAATTAGTCTAGACGCAAGCAAGAGTTACGCCCCGATAAGAATGATTATTCCGCGGGAGCGTTACATGGTGATTCATGAACCACCGCGAAAAAAAATCGGACTCGCGTGAGATTGCGGCACAACATATTGTCTAAGCTAGACGACCTCGTGATAGAATACATAAATTGGTTAGAATTGGTGATTTGAATGGATTGGAATACACGCAACGAATGTGTTAATGCGAATAGGTGATCGTGCTCGATGTTTAGAAATCTGAGTGACACGAGCTCGAGTAGAAAACCCCGTACTATCGACTTTGATTTGACCCTAGGATTGGGGTCAGTATTGGCATTATTGTTGGAGAACTATGATTCCAATCCTGACATTGACTTAGCCTCAAAAAGATTGGCCTAGCGGTTAGGTGAGATGCCCTGTTTCAAGTGTTAGCAATCAAAAGATTGATCTTGAGGATTGACATAGATGGATTGAGTGAATCAAGAATAGGAAACCCTGCTCACGAGACTCGGCTGACATGCATATATTTCAGGGACGCTTGGGTATGTGCACGATGCAACTCGAGTGAGAATGACAAATTCTCTATCATGCGACTTGGCTGAATACATGTATTTTGGGGACGCCTGGAGTGCGTGCACGATCCAGCCAAGTGATACGTTGAATGGAAATAAGACTTGAGGAATGGAAGAGTGTCGAGATCTTGAAATCATGTTAACAGAAAGATTGAATATCATGCGAGCGTGGCTCGGAATTTAAGAAACGCGTAGGCGAAGTGTGTACGATAGTCCCGTGTCTAGGCACGATTAAGTCTTGGCCATAGAAATGGTAGGATGGCTTGCCTTCAGGAAAGTCTCGAGGACGAGACTTGTTCTGAGTGGTGTATGTTGTAGTGTCCCGTTCCACAAAGTCAATCGGAGGAATCGAAATGCCAACGGCGTTCAGACTTAGCCTTACAACGGCAACTCGAAGACATTGCTCGATCAAGCGACCGCTCGCTCAGGTGGGGTAGTTTCGGTGAACTCGCCTCGTCTTTGCCTTCACCTAATAACTCGCATGTTTTCAACTTGCACAAGTTAGGCTTGATAATAAAAGAGACGCACCTATATATCTAAGAGAATAATCCCGACCCGTCGGATTGTCTTAGAACATGGAAATTGGTCCCACGGTCTGCTTAGAAGTCGGCTCAGCGTGTTTCCAAATGACACTCGATCCTTCGTCCCGTGGCTTCGGAGAAGGATGTTGGCCTAAAGATGCTAAGTTGCATCAACACTTGAAATAGCCCAAGTCATAGGCGTTGCCTGCGTAAATGCTTGATAAAGCATGCACGGACTCGTCGTTTGGCCCGACACTCGAACTTGCCTAAGTCATAGGCCTTGCCTGCGTAAATGCTCGATAAAGCATGCACGCCTACGTAACGCAAGGCTTGGCATAGCCTTTGCTCGTCCTTCGGGTTAAGTTGTAGGCTTGAGTAGTGCTAGGCAAAGTTATGCCGGTCGACCTAAGTAAATCTAAGTGCTGTCCCGCCCTATCTGCGATTGTCAAGTTAAATAGTCCCACGATCCCAAGGCCCGTCATATAAAATATGACTTGGACGATAGCGTCGTGTAGATCGTAAGTCTGTCTGAGGCACGATGCACAGACTTAGTGTTAAGGTATGAACCACAGTTGATTTAATGAGTTTTGGAGAAAGGACTATCAAATAGGCATTCATGAGTTGAATGAAATGATATGGTAACATGGAAAGAATGCTCGCGATCGTGCGTCATTGAGGGGTCTCAAATGATGAAGTCTGGAATGTGGAACTCAAAAATATAGTAAAACAATGGAAGTAAAGACAATGAAACGGTCCTGAAATGATAAAGTGGGTCGAGTCTGCATGGTCATTGGACAACTTGTGTACCGGTGCACAAGGATTTGATTTGTTCCTCAGACGGTTGCCGCGACCACGGGACCGATCTGGCCTAGGAGGAACCACGGGCCTACGGGACCCTTGGATGGTGTGCGACCTGACCCAAGGGGTATGCCGTAGGACGGGTATTAGGGGAAATTTGGCGAGATCGCGCCTCGTTATATACGAACGTACCCTAATATCCAATGGAGGTCCAAGATAGCTTGTCATGCTAGTGACCAAGTTCATATAGATGTCGGCATGACGGCGGCAATCCATGAGTGTGCCTTTGGATTTAGTCGAGTATTGAGTGCGCTATATCAAGGAGTCGAGTTGAAGGTGTGTGTATAAGTCAAAAACACAATATTGGGCCTAAGATTTGGTTTCAACGTAGGCGTCGTGCTTCGGCACGAGTCATGGCATTGTGTCTTAAGATGTTGGCATAGAGTTGCACAAGTTTGATTGAGTCGTCGCGGGTTTAAGTCAGGAATCGCCGCAAGTCAAGTTGGTTGAGTGACACTACTATGTTCACAAGTCTCGATTGGGTCAGTTGGTGATCAAAGTAGCAAGGGTCGCGAGGCGGCGATATGGTTAAGTCTCACTAAATTTTGAGGCACGGCCTCAGCAAGGGTTTGTAGCATGGTCACACGGAAATGAAGACTCATCGCGTAGTTGCGTCTCTGATTTTGGCCGAAAGGCAAGCACGACTTGATAGGTTAACGTTGTTGGCACGAAAAGGGGGTCTAAAGGTAAAGTATGAGTTAACGTTGTGGTACAAGCACGGGATGGTCCTCAAACACAAATATGCCAAGGCATCCGTAGTCTTAAAAACTGATCCTAAGGCAAGACTAGAAAGACAATAGAAAGGGTTTTAAGCTGCACAAAGTAAATGAACGTGTAGGTTTTTTATGGGTGGGCGAGGAGCTCACTCCCCCAGTACAGTTGAGTACTGACACCCATACAGTATTTCATGTGCAGACACAGGTAGAAGCTCGTGGCACGGAGCTCGCTTGGATGCGTCGAGGCACGGATTTCCTTGGCGATTCGAAGCGTACTGTCGCATGGATTGAAGACTTATACAGGACATAATGTATGGTCATCGCCTTCCGAAGCTTCCGCTGGCTCAAGCATTGTAATCGAGAGATAAGAGAGAGCAGAGTGACTTATAAATGAGAGAAAAGTGAGCACGAGAGACTTGTAACTTGGCCGTGCGCCCACAAATGTAATCTTGTATTCAATATCAATAAAGAGCTTCTTTTGAATGACTTGTGTTCATGTGTGCTTGTTCTAAATTTCTTCTGCATGTTTCAATATTTCTGCTTGGGACTTCTGTGCGACGACCCCGTCGCCGCCGATGAAATCGGCCGTTATGAAACTGCCTTGCACGAGCGCAATTTAGGCTCGTACGGCATCACGCCTTAGCGAGGACGATCGCTCCTACGGGAGCGGGGCGTCACATTGAGCCAGCGGATGCTTCGGAAGGTGACGTCCATACATTATGTTCCGTATAAGTCTTGACTCCATACGGCCGTACGCTTCAAATCGCCAAGGAACTCCGTGCCTCGACGCATCAAGCGAGCTCCGCGCCACGAGCTTCTACCTGTGCCTGTATATGAAAACTATATGGGTGTCAGTACTCAACTGTACTGGTAGAATGAGCTCCTTGTCCAGCCATACAAAACCAACACGTTTGATTTACTTTTGTGCATCATAGTCCCATTTATGATTGTCTTTCTACTATTGCCTTAGGATCAGTTTTGGAACCGACGCCTCGGTCTATTCTGTGTCGTTAGACCATCCCGTGCTTGCGTCAACAATGTTAACTCATGCTTTGCCTCTAGACCCTCCTCGTGCCAACAACGTTAACATATCAAGTCGTGCTTGCCTTACGGCCCAAAATCAGAGACGCAACTACACGATAGACTCTATTTCCGTGTGACCCTGCTACAAGTCCGTACGGGGGCCGTGCCTCGCCACTCAATCTGACTTAACCATGTCGCCGTCTCGCGGCCCTTGCTATTTTTATCACCAACTGACCCAATCAAGACTTCTGAAATTGTGTTGACCGACTTTGCCTTGCGGCGATTCCTGACTTAAACTCCAGACAACTCAGATCCAACACATGCAACTTATATGCCAAGACTTACGACTCGACGCCACACTCCTGTGCCAAGCATGTCGCCTATGTTGAATCCACATCTTAGGCCCCAAGTATCATGTTCTAACTTGTATACACCTTCGACTCGACTCAATTCCAAAGGCATACGCACGAATAGCCGCCATTTTGCCGACATCTATATGAACACGGGTCACTGGCAGAACAAGCCATCCTGGACTCATAGCTGGCGTATAGGATAGTCCGGTCAAAACAAGTAGCGAGCCCCAATGACCGTCCACCGAATACCAGTTGCCTCTACTTGGCACAGCTATACCTGTTTCCTCCTAGGCCGGATCGGTCCTGTGGTCCCAGGTTGTCGATCCGAGAAAACCCTTCCTTTTACCTTGTACAAGTTGTCCATGATCATGCAAGACTCGACTCAAATTGACGTCTCACACAGTCATTCCTCTTCCAATGTTACCATCTCTTTCAAACCAATATCAAGACTTTTATCATTTGAGACTCCTCGATGACCCACGGTTGCGAGCATCCTTTCCATGTTACTATATCATTTCATTCAACTCAATGCCTATTCGATAGTCCTTTTTCTAAAAGATCCCAAACTTACGAATATCATAGCTTATCACAGCACTGGACAGTCGTAATCCGTCCGAATAATGTGTACCATAAATACCACACATAATTCCCTTATAGGCTGAACGGTCCCGGTGCCCCGGCGTAACCGTCCGAGGGAAGCCACACCCGTGCACGGACCATCCGAGTCCATTGACTATGCAATACGTGCCATAGCAAACACACATAACATTCCAACCAAATCCTCCATTGCATAAACATAGTCTCGTTCCATAAACGGTTTCCCATGCCATAAATATATTCGCGTCTCATAAACATAATCCACCATCCATATGGGGAGCTCCGTCGGCGTTATGCCCCAACACATCCATATTGATACACGACGCCCAACGGCTTAGACATCTCGTACTTGTATTCAACGCGTACCATTCATAAGTTATTCTCATAGCATAATTTCGTAGTTACTTAGTCTTTTTGTAGCATAAGTGCCCGAGGGCACGCTCAGCGCCGTAATCCATGTTCTACGCCTAGTGTTCAATGTTCTTGGAGCCGTGCATATGATGCACATCTCAATATCGTCTTTCAATGTTCTACCATTATTGCCCTACCGCGACCCGTACACTTGATGTACGTCGCTTCAATTGTTCAATGTTCTATCTTAGTGTTCAACGCATACTTAGACCTTTCGTCGCCGAGCCACGCTCGCTAACTCGATAATCATCTTACACATACAATGATATCTTTTATTAGACGTGAAGGAATAGGGAAAGAGAGTCAAGAACCCGCCCACCTTAAGCTGATACGCCTTGCCGTCTCGCCGATTGAAGCGTCTCGCTTCCATAACTCGATCGTATAGCTAACTCTCGGACTTAGCCATTCCTTTGAACTACTCGCTTGATTTGGCCTATCGTGCCCATGCCACAATCCGTTGCAAGGCCACGATTTGGTTTTGCGGACACTTCATTGCATAAGGCAAAATGCCGAACTCTTATCGCCCAGCGTAAAAGCATAGCCTGCACACCAGATCAACTAAAGTCAGCACTTGCTCAAACGGGACTTATCCTTTACATCGATTCGATTCATAGATTCCAACCGACTCAAAGCTTACCTTTGGCCAACGTAACTCTTGCATCGATTCGTATCGATACTTCATCGGGTCAACGCAACTCTTCGAGTCAACGACTCATCATAATGTACCGTGCGGAGCGGGACATTACATAATATACCACTCAAAACAAGGTTCGTCCTCGAACCGAAACCAACACTTAATCTGAGTGTCTCGCATAGATCGTTTCACGATCTCGTACTACTACCGTTGGAATCATACAACTTAGTTTGGATCATACACATATCTTAGGCGTTCTACCAATATATACATTTCAGCCAAGCTCAGTTGTAGGATATCGGGACAACTAACAAGCTCAACTTAATCCTTAAACACCAATCAGTTCGTACTCGACTTAGTTATATCTTAGCGTCTATTTCCAAAATACTTTCTCGTATGAATCATCCCATAACATGTGATCATCTTCCATACATCTCTGCACATAACTTGATTCAAACCCGTAACTTCGATCTCATAAGTTTCTTCGACGGCCATCTAACACATGCATTGCATTAAGCCGTTGCGCATCTGATTGCAACAATTTTCCACAATGCCAACTCGTCCAATCGTTTCCTATCTCTCACATAGGTCAAGTCTTTCATCCAATCATTCATAACATTTGGCCTCAACGACATGGACTAAGTCCACATGTCTCAAATTCCTTTGCCTACAATCCGTTCTAAGTCTCGCACACAACTATCCCAACACAATCCACGTTCTCGAATTGCCTACGCATCGCGTTTGGAGCTACCCCCACTAGGTAACTTATCCAGATATCATGCTTAATCTCTCCCGACACAAGAGGTCAACTTGAGTCTTCAATGCTCAAAGGCAACAATCTTTCTGACCCAAGGTCTCTTACGATACGTCCATCTCCTATTCTCGACCGAGTAAGAATCCTTTACTCAATTCTTGAATCAATCTCGACTAGTTCGTTTCATAACATAGATAGCGCGCTCAACACACATAGCCTAACCGTTACTCAAACCGATCTACGACACCACTTTTCTCGTTCTACTTTCCATCGCCCTCGCGTATTGCAGAATTCTTGCAATCGCCTTACCGCGTCACTACGCTAAGCCTGTTCCTCAATATCTATTCGATCATCGACCAACAAGTCTACTTACGCACTCATTCGATCGATCGTAAATTTTCTAACCATATCGATCTCGTTGCATACTACTCATTAACTTTCGAAACACGATACTCGCTCGCTTAAACTCATCCTCAACATGCTCTACGTTATTCCTCCTCCTCGATAAAATTTCTTACGCGACTTCTTCAGGGTTATCCTATCGGACTTCAATATTCCCTTGATTTGGTGGTCAAGTCTTCTAGGGTCATCTGTCCCAAAACTACGCTCGATAATTGAAGATCATCAACGAAGGATAGTTACAACGAACCATGTTATATCCTATCGTGGAGCCAAATCAATTTCCGACAATTCCTATGGGACTTTACCTAATCCGTCATACCAATCCATAATTTATCTACTCCCGCACAACTAATGCGCCGTTAACTACTCGAATCACTCATGCATTACCGTCGACTATCTTTGCTAGTCGTATAACATCTACTCGCCTCAGGTCCGAGTTTACCTATCATGATCATAGCTCGACACATTCCATACTCATCGAAACCATCCTCGAACAACTTTTGCATCAAACCACAAGTCAAATCCGATTTGCCACGCCTTGCAAGTTCGATCATCCCTGCTGGATGAATCACCATACCAGCGCTCATGCAGAATGATCGCCCTGATTTAGCACGACGTATGTGCGATGCTGGAGTTACACTCGCATAAAACAAGAATGTCAACATAGTGGTTATCCACGAATCAATCCAGATACTTTCGATTTCATCCAAGTAACGTACATCCCTCTCAAATTCTCCGAAGTATTCCTATCATTGTCATCCAAATCGACATCAACTTAACTTGCATCTTATTCATCCAACAACAATGCTCAACATAATTTTCGTTCATTCGATCAGAGTATACCCGAGTTATTGCATATCGTCTTTGATACGCCTCAATACCATCGTCGATATGCATAACTTGAACATCTTCCTTTCTCATAAGCTCCAATTCGTTGCAATCACTGTCATTATCCGAACTCGAATACGAATCAAGTCTTGCACGCATCAAGATTCATTCCATTAAAACTACCATACTCGCGACACAATTTCCAATTCACATATTCATTATCATATCCCTAACTCGCACTTCCAAGGTCGTGCTACCGACTCATCGCGCTAACCCAAATTCATTCGTACGATTTCTCCGTACCTACTTAACACATTTCGAACAAGCTTCCGTACTAACTCAACATAAACTCGACCGGTTCGACCATTTTCTCAACATAACATTTCTTCGCTATGCTCAGCCTATCGTTCGATTTACACTTAACGAATCCTCGTTCGACGTATCCTCCATAGGTACGACTTCGCACATAATCATTCAACTCAATTCACCGAGGCCTTACATCGACTTCTATCAAGTCATTCCCACTCAAGTCTCGGTACTACTCCGTCCGTTGAGGACAAACATATCGTAACAATACAATCGTATCGATGCATTCCACTGCAAGTCACCCACGGCTTAACATAGCTATCGCTATGTGGTATTCCATTATACCACTCAGAATCGAGCCTATCTTTATCGATACAATACTTCGCTACACTGATCGCACAAGTGGTATTGTATATACCACTCGAAATCGAGTCATTACTCGACTTTACACTCCGTATAGGTCCGACATCTATTCCTCAATCAACTATCCCGTATGGCGATCCTTTCGATCCCAGCTCTAACGTTCGCTCAAGTTCGACATTCATTCAAATCTAATCGTGCCTTAGCGATCCTGTCGATCACATCCGCAATATTTGCTCATTCACATCTCAACGCGACATACGGCCAACATAAATATTTGCCTACTAAACTCGACTTAGCGACCAGCTCGACTCGTATTATCGCATCCGCGATCTTCCAATCTCACTCGTTGAAACTCGTGCAATAACTCATTCTCGATACCTACGGTCTTTACTCAATCTCGCGTAACATATCGCTATCCATCCGTATAGCCATACAACACGCATCATACCCAATCGACTCGTTGCACCGATGCAACGAACGATTCACGACTTGCTGCACTCCGTGCAACCGACAACACATAATCGTTCGCATAGCAACATAATACGCATCGCCTCATATATCGACCCGTTGCACTTTGTGCAACCAACAACACATAGCCACATAACACGCATCGCCTCATATCTCGACTCGCTGCACTTCGTGCAACCAAGAACACATATCTCCTCGCACTTCGTGCGACCAACAACACATAACTCCTCGCACTTTGTGCGACCAACAACACATAACTTCTCGTACTTCGTGCGATCAACAATACGCATACCATTGCACTTCATGCAACCAATATCACCATATTCGTTGTACTTCGTGCGACCGACAACTCACAACTTTTTTGCACTTCGGGAAACCATATTCTCATAACCCGTTGCACTTCGTGCAACCAACACTCTTCGATGGCAGTCGGAGATCACGTGATAATCACGACATACTTGTGGCAAACGTACGCACTTAATATAGACTTATTGTATGGAACATCCAATGTAGCGTCGAGCAGATTCATGAGCCATGCGGTTGCGGAAACAACTTAGAGTCAACTGAATTCGATAGCGAAGCAACTGAGAGTCAAAGAGATTCATGCACGGTCCAAAGGATGGAACCGCTCTGATACCAACTTGTCACGGCCCGATCCGGGAAATCGCTCGTCCTCGCTAGATTTTACCCGAATCATCGTCCTCGCTGGAGCGTGATGCCGCACGAGCCTGGAGTTGCGCTCGTGCAAGGCAAGATAACGGTTCACATAGTGTTCATCTCAAAGTCGATAACATAAGCAGCAGAAGGAAACAAAGAATACAATAAGAATCTCTTTTGTTCATAATGAACTGAAGATTACAAAGGCTCTGAATAGCCCAACATATATGCCAATTGGCTACAACGCTCATGATCTCTCTAGCTCACAAAGGATTACATTGTTCCACTTATGCCTCTTTATAGCCACCAAGTAGTCTTCGGTCGAACATCTCCATGTCGCAAGTCCGAACGCATATGCGGTAGCTCCTCTTGAACGCCAAGGACTCCATGCCTCGGCACGTCCAAGCCAAGCTTCGTCCCGTGCTGAACATACCTGAACCTGCACATAAACTAGTGGGGGATTAGTGCTTTCGTCCTCGCTTCGCACTGATCAAGACCCGCTCGCACCCAGACCAAACACAAATTATATTTAGTGGACATGCATCTTAATTTGTTATCTTTCTATTTACCTTAGGATCAATTTCATGACAATAGTCATTCATAGCAACTTATTATAAATGTGTCCGACACCGTGTTCCTGCAGCAGATACAGTTAGACATAATCTGAACATAAACATAGTGATCGTGCACATCTCCGTCCCTTTTTGCCTAGCCTGCACTGGTTAGAACTTACATAACCAAACATACGATTCATCAGACCAACCAACCATAATCTTAGACATATTCATAATGGTGGCAGGCCCTGCGCCTGTACCCAACTCTCATCTCAGCCCACCGGCCCTATCTATATGAAGGTCACGGTGTTCCACACCGTAATGGACTTGGCATCTCTTATGTGTAAGCCTACGATCGCTTCGATACGGGTTGCTAGCCCAATATCCGAAGGATCCCAAACTTACGAATATCATAGCTTATCATAGCACTGGACGATCGCAATCCGTCCGAATGATGTGCACCATAAATACCACACATAATTCCCTCCTAGGCTGAACGGTCCCGGTGCCCCGGCGTAACCGTCCGAGGGAAGCCGCACCCGTGCACGGGCCATCCGAGTCCATTGACCATGTAATACGTGCCATAGCAAACACACATAACATTCCAACCAAATCCTCTGTTGCATAAACATAGTCTCGTTCCATAAACGGTTTCCCGTGCCATAAACATATTCGCGTCTCATAAACATAATCCACCATCCATATGGAGCTCCGTCGGCATTATGCCCCAACACATCCATATTGATGCACGACGCCCAACGGCTTAGACATCTCGTACTTGTATTCAACGTGTACCATTCGTAAGTTATTCTTATAGCATAATTTCGTAGTTACTTAGTCTTTTCGTAGCGTAAGTGCCCGAGGGCACGCTCAGCGCCGTAATCCATGTTCTACGCCTAGTGTTCAATGTTCTCGGAGCCGTACACATGATGCACATCTCAATATCGTCTTTCAATGTTCTACCATTATTGCCCTACCGCGACCCGTACACTTGATGCACGTCGCTTCAATTGTTCAATGTTCTATCTTATTGTTCAACGCATACTTAGACCTTTCGTCGCCGAGCCACGCTCGCTAACTCGATAATCATCTTACGCATACAATGATATCTTTTATTAGACGTGAAGGAATAGGGAGAGAGAGTCAAGAACCCGCCCACCTTAAGCTGATATGCCTTGCCGTCTCGCCGATTGAAGCGTCTCGCTTCCATAACTCGATCGCATAGCTAACTCTCGGACTTAGCCATTCCTTTGAACTACTCGATTGATTTGGCCTATCGTGCCCATGCCACAATTCGTTACAAGGCCACGATTTGGTTTTGCGGACACTTTATTGCATAAGGCAAAATGCTGACCTCTTATCGTCCAGCGTAAAAGCATAGCCTGTACACCAGATCAACTAAAGTCAGTACTTGCTCAAACGGGACTTATCCTTTGTATCGATTCAATTCATAGATTCCAACCGACTCAAAGCTTACCTTTGGCTAACGTAACCCTTGCATCGATTCGCATCGATACTTCATCGGGTCAACGCAACTCTTCGAATCAACGACTCATCATAATGCACCGTACGGAGCGGGGCATTACACGGTCGCCTCGATCAAGCGATGTCTTCGAGCAGCCCGTATAAGGCTAAGTCCGAACGCCATCGGCGTTTCGATTCTTACGATTGACTGAGCGGGACGGGGCACTACAATGTCTGGCCTCGTACACACCATAGCATACATAAGACTTTCCACGACTGAGGCATATGGAACCCGCTCCAAATTTTCTTTTTTGTCCTCGGTAGATGGACACTGCTCCTCAATGAACTTAAAGTGAGCCGCAAGGGGGAAACTCACTTTCTTCGACCCGTCCATCCCGAAACGCTGAAGTACCCTGTGAATGTACTTCGTTTGGGACAAGTGGAGCCTGTACATCTGACTAAACCTTAGGAATTTCAATCCACTCTGCCTTGAAAATTCTCCTAGAAATTCTCTACGTCCTTGAAAACTCTATATTTGCTCTCGATTATACTTTCTTACTTGCTGTGCCATTGATTCTCGTTCCTTTTATTTCGAGGTGACGAACGATCGTGCTATCTAGAATTTATCAGAAAATTCTTAAATTATAATATGATATTGTTGATTTTGAATATTGGTTGTTTAATAGATACGTGGGGATTATAGATGCCATATGTCTTAGATATCTAAGGATAATGACTCTAGCGACTTGATGGAAGGTTATAAGTTTAGTGACATACCTTTGAGGGGGGTAGTGTGACCAAAGGTGGGTAGAAGTCCTCAAGTATTCGAGGTTATAAAATATTTTTGAGAAATTAATTTGAGGAGATTAAGGTGATAGTAGACTTTGAATTTTAAGAGATAGTCATGAATTGGAATTTCGAGGACAAAATTATTTTTAAGGTGGGTAGATTTGTAGCTCCCCTTTCCGAAATTTTGAAATATTTTTTTTATTTTTATTTATTTGATTTAAATGGTGTTTTTGAATTATTATAAATAATTATTTAGTTAATTATTACGGTAGATGACTTTAGCCATGGATGAGTTTTGGAGTACTAGACGACTAGGAATTATGGCACGGATAGTGCAGTGGCGTGCTTTGACTAATGTATTAGCCATGTCAATAAAGATCCAGCCATAAGTGTGTCCTAACTAAGAAAACCAGGCTAAGTTGTGACATGCCCCTTTAAATATTTTAATTACTTATTATTAGATTATTGACTTTTAGGAGACCCGACTGTACTATTCTGGCCCGGACTTGACTCAAGCCAGTCCAAACTCATGTAGACATATCGTACGCCCAAAAATGACCATGTATATGTATATGGTATATATAAAATATTTATATTGGTATTTTACTTTTATATGGCCAAGTAAATAGTTTATTATATATATATATATATATATATATATATATATATATATATATATATATATATATATATATATATATATATATATATATATATATATATTTATTAAATGGATAATATATCGTATAAATAATGTCCTTGTATATTCTTTTAGAATCAGTAGTTTAAATATGATCTTGCATGTGTTTGATTATATGTACATACATCTATTTAATTTAATTACCAATGTATACACTTATAATATTTTATTTATATATTGATTATAATTAATGTTTAGTATTTATAGTATATAAGGCTTATTTTAGAATTCTTGCAAGTTATAAATGTATTTACTTTAGTAGACATGTATTGCAAATATTATTTAAAATATATTGAGTGTGGCTATGCCTTGTAACAAATATAGATATATGTACATTTACCTTATTATATAAGGATTTAATTTATATAAGAAATAAGATTATTATTATTATTATTATTAAAATTATATCATTAGTATTCGTTTATTCAAATGAATTATATATATATATTTGTCTATGGAATATTTAATTATGTATATAGGTATGTATCATCACATGGTTATATATATATACTAGTCATAACCCGTGCCCATAGGGCATGGTTCATTTAAGGTATTCCCCCTCAAAATCTTGGACCCCCAATTTTAAACGAACAATAATAATTTTGAGGCCCCCATCAAAATATTAAATCCCAACCACTGCTGGATGTGAATTTTATTTGGATTCTCCATAAAACCCCACTCTCAATAATGCTCATCCACAACCATTATGAGGCCCCCATCAAAATATTAAATCCCAACCATCAAAATATTAAATTTCCATCTTTGGATTCCCCATAAAACCCCACTCCCAATAATGCTCTTCCCCATAAAACCCCACTCCCAATAATGCTCTTCCCCATAAAATCCCACAACCGTTGATTCACCAAGATTAAATCCCAACCACTCTTTATCTTGGCACAGTCAGCCCTAGGATTCAAAAACCTTTGTGTTTTGTATAATAGATATATATATATATATATATATATATATATATATATATATATATATATATATATATATATATATATATATTTATATATTTTATATATATATATATATATATATATATATATATATATGTATATATATATATATATATATATATATATATATATATATATATATATACATATATATATAAAATATATATATATATATATATATATATATATATATATATATACATATATATAAAATATATATTTATATATATATATATATATATATATATATATATATATATATATATATATATTATATATATATATATATATATATATATATATATATATATATATATATGTATATAGAAATATATACATATATATATGTATATAGAAATATATATATATATATGTATATATATATATATATATATATGTATATATATTAAAAAATATATATATATATGTATATAGAAATATATACAAAAAAAAAAAATGTATATATATATACATATGTATATAGCTATAATAAATCAATGAATAAATCAATGAGCTAAAAAAACCCAACTTCCCATAGGCCCAGCCTCGGCCCAAAGCAAACAGGCCAGCCCAACCAAGTCTCTAGCCCGAGCGACCAGTTTTCCCCAACTCTGTTTCGACACAGCACATTATATATGCTCGGGAGAGCCGAGTAACTGGAAACCCTAACTCCTAACACCTTCACCACCCTAGGCGCACCCCATCCATCGCGCGCCGCCGCAGGCCACCGCAGCACGCGGTCAGACCGCCGGAGACAGCGCACGCGCGTGGAAAAACATGGGCGCAATAACAACAGCTACCGACTGTGGGACTGACTTCGCAGCCGGCTCGCGACCAACTCGCTCGACGTTTTTCTGATCCAATTTCTCAGGTATGCCCACAACATATACGCCTTCGACTTCTGTCAAATTGTTTTATTTTAGATGATCCAGAATCTAGGGAAATCGAGTCGAAAAGTCGACGAAAAATCTGTTCTAAAACAGAGCATAAGACAGTCCATACACCCGTATTCGAGGATCGATTCCGATCGATCTTGTAACGGTTTAGGAATTATATTTGAATACAGTTATAGACCACATATAGAACCCTAAAACCCTTTAGATAGATTAATTTTTCGTTCACAGTATAATGAGTAATTGGATTGTAAAGTTACGGAAAAACCTGTTTTGAAAATCACGAAAACCCTCGATACGTCGTGCGTCCCGCCATTCCGGGCGACGTGGTCACAAACCGAAAGCATCGAAAGGTGTGTATCAGCTTCGTGGTCGTGTGGGCTTTGACGGAATTCAAATTGGTCGCGTGTGCGCGACGAATTTGATGCGTATCCGTCGAAATTCAATGTATCGGCCTCTGTGTAAATTTCTCAATTACTTTATGCACGTTCTTTAGATCGAGACGAAACTTACGCCAATAGGACCGTATCATTTTTCTGGTCCTGTATGCCAAGTTTGGTCCAATTCTGAGACAGTTGATTGGATCGCCGTTTTGCGGACCCCACGATCCAATTCAACGGGCGATTTTGTGCATGGCCCACCGAAATCCAAAATTGGACATACCATTGGGTTTATATCATCAAAATAAATGCGTAGACATGTAGTTTGATAACTTTAGAGCCCTTTAACTCTGGCACGCTTTTTGGTGCAAAGCGGGTCCAACGGCGGACACCGTTTTGACCCGAAATTACCGTTTTGTCCTGTATCCAGAATTGGACTTAAGGACAGGCAACCCTAGCTAATTTGACTATTCTGAGAATGTTGGCAATATTTGTTTCAGCTTTTGGAGACAGTTGTGATGACTTGGACTTTATGGCTTGGCAGTTGACTATATTGTTGTTGGATCTGCGTGCAACCTCCAGGCAAGTATTCCTTTTCTTTCTCTACAATTTTACTTACATGCAGTTCCTTTCATTTTACTGTCTTGGATTATCTATGGACATGTGCTTTTCGTGTTATTTTTCTGTGGAGTTGTTTTTATTATAGCCGTGTTCATGTTTGGCCTCGTGTTTCATGCTTAGAGTTTCTCACCAGTACCTTGCTTGAGTTGTGTCATAGAACGAGTGCATGTATTGAACTGCTATAACCTTGATTATCGTTTTACACAACCAGAGAGTCTACACTCGGGACGAAGGTTGTTTGGTGCACCAGAGAGTCCACACACGGGACGAGGGTGTTTGTCGTGATCATTGGCACCAGAGAGTCCACACTCGGGACGAGGGTTGACCAATTACACCAGAGAGTCCACACACGGGACGAGGGTGTCTTGCCGTGAGCTAACCAGAGAGTCCACACTCGGGACGAGTGTTAGTGCTTAGTTCAAACCAGAGAGTCCACACTCGGGACGAGGGTTTGGTTATTTCATTGATCTCGTATTTCATTCATCCTGCAGTTCATTGATGCGTAGTTGTTCTAGTGTTCGTGTTCGTGTTCGTGTTCGTGTTCGTAGTCATTTGCCTTGTCCTTGTTCTTTCTTGTTTATCCTCTTGCGCATGATAAAACTGTTAGATAGGCATATATATTATGTATCTTGCTATGTCCTCTGAGGACCTGATGATCTCTTCAGGTTTAGCGATTGCATGGAGTTAGCTAGTAGTTCTGGATGGCGGAGGATTTGTGATTCTTGTCGGATTCAGGTATCATTATTACGTTTGTTATCCTTTCGTGCTCTACATTCTTTATCATGAGTTATCCTGTTTATTGATTCAGTTTAGAGACTCTTGTTTTTTTTTTCTTAGAGTCTCATCGGACATATATGCTAGTGGGCTGCAGACCACGACACATAGTGTTCATTCATGTTCGTACATTTATTGTGGATTGAGATATAGATTCACCTTTGCCATAATTTGGCAGTATACCATAGCCTTGACAGCGTTTACGTATCCGAGTCGGGCTGGAGTCCGCTCGATACGTAGCTGGCTTGCTCACGTGCTCGCGTCCGACAAAGCGGGTGCGGGTCGTGACAACTCTAAACACCCATCGATTCTTCAAAGCCTTCTTGCCTTTTGGCAACCGCACCAGCTCATAAGTGTAATTGGCGTGTAAGGAACTCATCTCCTCCTGCATAGCCTCCATCCACTCCTGCCTGTGTTCGTCTTCCATAGCCTCTGTAAAACTTTTGGGCTCCCCCGTCAGTCAATAGCACATACTCACCCGGTGAGTATCTCGTAGATGGTCGACGCTCTCTGTCGCTTGTTCTCAGTAGATCCACTGGTGCTGGCTGTATACCAACAGCCTCCTCCTCTTCAGAAATTACCTCCCCGGCATGCTCATCCTCCTGAGGGACACCCTGAACACCATCAGTTGGCTGATGATCAAGGTTGGAAGCAATTCCATGTACTGGCTCTCCCATAATTGGATCCTCTGTGATGTCCTCTAGAAACTGCTCGAAGCTAAATGACTCTAACTCAGGCAATTCCTCAGCCTCAGAAGGCGTCTCAGAATCCTGAGTGTTGGTCATGGTCTGATCCTCGACGAATACCACGTCCCTGCTTCTGTAGTGCTTTCTTTCTACCGGGTCGTAGAGTCTATAGCCAAACTCATCCCGACCGTAGCCGACAAAGACGCATCGCCTCGTCTTCGGCTCAAGTTTGGACCTCTCGTCCTTCGGTACATACACGAAGGCCTTACAGCCAAACACTCGCAGGTGATTGTATGACGGCTCTTTGTCGTACCATACTTTGTCAGGAACATCACCCTGCAAAGGAGCACTAGGAGATAAATTAATAACATAAGCAGCTGTGAGAAGAGCCTCACCCCAATAACTGCCTGGCAAGTTTGCTTCTGACAGCAAACACCGCACCCTCTCCATCAGTGTCCTGTTCATACGCTCTGCTACACCATTGAGCTGAGGTGTCTTAGGCGGAGTCTTCTGGTGTCGTATCCCCTGTAGTGCCCCGCTCCTCGCGGTCCACTATGTAATACCCACGGCTTGCTGACTCAGTCTTGAACTGAGTGTTTAGGGAAACCTTTGTCGGTATCGATTGATCACGGATGAAATGCAATGAACCTTTCCAATTGATGGATTGGCTTCTATTGAAATGAATCCAAGAGTTTTGTTGGATGTTTTCTTTTACTGCTTGGTTTTGATGAATGCATTTTCGTGTTGGTTTTCGATGATTGATTTTCATTGTTCGCTTTCATCGTATTTCGCATTCATTCCGAATCTTGAGAGAAAGAGACGAAGTATGCTAATCAACTGTTGGTGCCAATGTAGGACGCGTGAATTGTTCGTGAACGGCGCGTGAAGTCCCTCCTTCTCTCAACTAAGATTCATCTCGTTGAGTTGCTTTAACCGGGCTTGCATTTATTTGTACGTCCTAATAAAAATGATCTCTAGTCCACGCTGTTGCCTTGTCCCTGTGATCAACGATACCTCAATAACAAAAGATAAGAAAAAGAATGAATGCTAACGAATGACTGCAAAGGAAATAAAATGTTATTGAATGCTATCGAATGACCGAATGAGAACTGAATGCAAATGAATGACCGAACGATTAAGGCTAGTTATGAACTGGTCGCTATCTGTTGCATTGCTAAGTTTTATCTGATAGAAAGAACAAGTCATGCATTGGTCTCGGACAACTTGTTAACAAGGTAATAGTCTCTCGACGATTCTGGGGGCACCTGGGATCGATCGGCCTAGGAGAGATTGTAATAGCACCTCGGGGTAAATGCTACACCTCGGGAATGTTGTGTCCTTAGCGACGAGCTGAACCATTGAGTCACAGCGGCTAATCATGGGGGACGGGCCTATGGACCACCATGTAGTTAGGACATGCGTATGAACAAATCCTTATTGCAAAACCTAACAATGAACGATGATGGTAAAGTATGCTTCCTATATTCATATGCAAATTGTGCTAACCTGTTTTGTGCAGGGATGACTGTCGGCGACGGGTAAGTTGGTTATGAATATTTCTACTGTTATATTTCTTATAAATTGTTAAAAAGAACCTAGAGAAGTAGAAAGATCACTAGTAAATATGTAGCTTCACATATTGAATTAGTGCAGATATTTGTGAGTTTCGACGAAGAGCCGCTCGCCAGTACATGATGTGTGCTGACCCACGTTGTGGGCATCCTTTTCAGAAAGCAAAGGAGACAAAAAGATTTCAGGAGAGGCACTAAAGCTCGTCTAGCCCAGTAGAGCTGCGGACTGCCTCGAAGCTTCATTTTCTTTCCAGTCAAGTTTCAAGTTTTCATTTCCGTTGAAGGTGTCTTTCAATTCCAGCTTGTAATAAAGGGATATCATGTATGGGCATTGTGGCTATTTTCAAAAGAGGGTTTCAAAGAGAATCATGTAGCCAATATAAGGCACTCTGAGTTTGCAAAGCTTTGTACTTGTATTCCTATCAAGTTATCAATAAAAGAAGTATTTCTATTTCAAATCTCTGTGTTCAATATTTGGTTTTCTGCAATGAATGGGTGTGTGCGTGTGTTTTGCTTAACTAATGGGTACGTGCATGTGTTTTGCTTGACTAGTTGTTTTGTGCAGGTACATGGCCTTGTGCAAGCGCAACTTAGGCTTGCACGGCATCACGCCTTAGCGAGGACGATCGATCCCGCAGGGATCCAGGCAAGACGGACGACCCTAGCGAGATCGGGGCGTGACATCCCCTACTCTCTGCAATAAGCATCAAAGGGACCAATGTATTCGCCGTCGTTGTCGGACCGAACACATAATAACTTCTTGCCCGTCTCTCTTTCAACAGAGGCCTGAAACTCTTTGAAAGTAAGCAGCACCTGATCCTTAGTCTTTAAGGCATAGACCCAAACCTTCCTAGAACAGTCATCAATAAAAGTTACAAAGTAAGATGCACCATCAATAGATTTTACCTTCATAGGATCACAGACATCCGAGTGAATCAACTCGAGCAACGCCGACCTACTTGAACTTGGGTAACTTTGGAAAGACACCCTATTTTGCTTTCCAGCTAAGCAGTGCGTGCACTTCTCCAATTTTGTAGTCTTGAGCCCTGGAATCACCTTCCTGTTCACCAAGTAGCTCATCCCCTTCTCGCTGATTTGGTCGAGCCGCCTGTGCCACAACTCGGTAAACGCATCACTGACGGCGTTCACCTCCCGTGCTCCAGGTGCGCTCCCCTGCATATAGTAGAGAACGAACTTCTTGCTTCCTCTGGCAATCACCATCGAACCTCTGGAAAGCTTCCACTGACTATTTCCGAAGAGACTGAAGAATCCCTTGTCATCCAACCTTCCAACCGACACCAGGTTGAAACGGAGGTCAGGGACATGACGAACATCTTTAAGAACAAGAATTGCACCTGTCTTCGTTCTCAAATGTACATCTCCAACGGCAACCGCCTTCGACACATCTCTATTGCCCATCTTCAATACTCTACAGTCGCCTATCGTGTAAGTGGCAAATAGTGCCCTGTTGTGAGATACATGCGCTGAAGCCCCTGAGTCCACCTGCAAAGAATTATCATTGCAGGCGAGGTTTGTGATAACCTTATCACCTACGACGATCACATCGCCTCCATGCATCGAGGCCGCCGCTGTAGTGTTCTCATCTTGCTTTCCCTTGTCGCCCTTCTTCTCTCTCTTCCGAGCGAAACAGTTCCGCTTGATGTGGCCCTTCTTGCTACAATGGTAACACTCCGAGTCCTCATACCGACCCTTGGACTTCCCTCTGCTCATGTCTCTGCCACCACCTGGACCCCTGCTTTTGCCCCTTCCGTGGCTATCTGAAACTAGTGCCTCTGAGTGGTAGGATGTGGATGAAGTGCCCTGAGAACGTCTTCGCATCTCTTCATTCAACATCCCGCTCTTGGCAAACTACATACTGACCACGCCTTCTGGAGCAGAAGCGATAATAGATACTCGTACGGTCTCCCACAAGTCTGGCAATGTACATAGCAACCAAAGTCCTTGAACCTCGTCGTCGAACTTGACTCCCATCGAGGATAGCTGGTCTACCACGCCCTGGAACTCACTCAAGTGATCCGTAATGGATGTACCATCTTTGTACCGCAGACCCATCATCATCCGGATCAGGAACAGTTTGTTTATCCCGATCTTTTTCGCGTACAAAGATTCCAGCTTCTCCCACAACGTCTTCGCATGCTCAATATTGGCAACATGGTTGTACACATTCTCGTCAACGAACTGCCGCATGTACCCAAACACCCGTATATGCTCGAAGTTCCAGTCCTCATCGGATTTGTTACTGGGCTTCTCGGATGCAAATACTGGAAGATGCAGCTTCTTGACGAACAGTAAATCCTTCATCTTGCTCCGCCAATAATGGTAGTTGGTACCATTCAGGTTCACCATGCACACCCGCTTCGCGTCCATCTTTGCTTCCTGGTTTGACTGTCAACTCCTGACACTTCTTTGAACCCAAAGCTCTGATACCACTCTGTTGGAAATGAAGCGCGAAAACCGTTCCCCTAAACCAGAAAGTCCTGCGAGAGAACCGAACAAAAGCACACAAACCAAAAACGTTAAACACAATTGCAGACACAAAGATTTTTAACGTGGAAAACCCTTGCAAAAAAACCACGGAACGATCGGAGTCCAACCCTGAAGAACCTCCACTAATGGAATAAAGAGAATACACCCTCTACAAGCTCCTCCCGATCCAACACAGATCACCTCAACTCACTTGAAAGAAGAAATTTTTTGATTGCGGACTCCAAAGAACAAGAGATGCCGAAAAATTATTCGAAGCAATCTCTCCTTCACAATAGTCCTTAATCCTCTCTCTCTCTCTCAAAGATTATAAAGCACTCTTATTTTTGAGATAATTTTTCAACTAGCATGCATCACCCTTTTATAAGCCCTTGGTAATCTATACATGGAAGGCCAATATATATGGAAACTTCCAATATGTATCAATCATATATTTAATAAAAATCTAATCATAATTGGCTTGCCATAATTGGAAACCCAATTATATGAAAAGCTACTACATGAAGGGTCCAATCATAAATATATGATCAAAGTAAATATGGAAATCCAATCATATATTTCCTTACCATATATGTTCCAAAATAGGATCCATGCACTCCCCGAGCTTCTCCGACACACGGATGGCGCTCGTCGCTCTCCGGGGTATTCTCCACATAGGTTGGGAATCCCACCTACTCCAACACATTGAAGAGCTGCATTACTCGAGTTGTCCGGAATGGAGAAATGACCAACCTCTGGATGGATCCTTGGCTCAACAAACAAAGCTTCATAGACCATCTTGGTTGGCCTATGTTCGAGATGATCGGGCAGAACACGACGCTTAGTAGCATCATTGTAAGGGGAGCATAGAGAATATCGAATAGACATATACAACAGTGGTTTGGGGATGAAATTATTGAAGTGCCAATCGCGAAAGAGGAGGAAGAAGATTACTGGATGTGGGATGGATCGTCAACGGGCAAATTTGAACAAAGTCAGGCGTACGAGAGGATAAGGATGGTGTTTCCGAAGGTGAGTTGGGCTGAGGTGGTTTGGATTAAGAGTGCGGCCGAAAATAGAAGTTGTGTTTGTACAAAGCCATTCGAGATAGACTCCTAACCAAGGCGAGGTTAAGCCGGTTTGGAATTACTATTACAAATACTCAATGTGTCTTGTGTGGCGGAAGTAATAAAACTCGTGACCACTTGTTCTTTGAGTGCTCGTTCTCGGACACGATCTGGCAACAGTACCGTAGGGAGGCAGGTTTAGCGAGCAGAAGACAAGCAGCTCTGATGAACGTGGTGGAGGAAATAAGAGGGCTACGGGACACAGCTCTTCAGAAGTTCCATAGGGCAGGTCTCCGGCTCTTAGCAGTAGTATGGCACTTATGGCGCGAACGAAATGGAAGGATATTCGAAGGGAGATGTAATTCCTTCTAAGGAATTCTCAACAACATTAACACAGACATCAAACTTCTAGAGGAGCGGTAATGGTGGGGTTAGGCTGACAGTGAATGGCCATTCTTATATGTGTAGGTGGTAATGTAGTAGAGAAAAGATTATTTATAAGCTCTTCCATATAGAGAAGTGCTGATTTTATGTATTCAACTCACTTTCAATAAGAAGAAGAACCCTTGCTTCAATATATATATATATATATATATATATATATATATATATATATATATATATATATATATATATATATATATATATTTTAAAAACTAAGCGGTCGTGTCAAAGACTGTCACTCCCCGATCCTGGAATACGTATTTTAATACGTAAACTGATAAATTATATTTATCTTGTATTTATACTATATTTATTATGCTGTATTTCTTCTTGCATTCCCAAAAATATTTGACAAAATATTATTTCCTAATTTATTTTCTGCATTTGGGCCTACAGT
The DNA here is from genome assembly GCA_029216955.1 of Iris pallida. Classification (NCBI taxonomy): domain Eukaryota; kingdom Viridiplantae; phylum Streptophyta; class Magnoliopsida; order Asparagales; family Iridaceae; genus Iris; species Iris pallida. Next base: position 36,763,290 of record JANAVB010005597.1, on the reverse strand, counting down.
TTTGGCTCATTTGGGTAACCCATTCTTGGTTCACCAATGGTTCATCATGAACCCTTTGGTTCATCATGAACCCATGGGTCCAAGATCTTTATATATACTCATCTCATTCTCTCTCCTCTCATTTACTTCCTCTTATTTACTTCCTCCACCAACCAAATATTTCCTCCATCAACCAAGGCAAGTACCAACTTGCTCAAGAGATAGATCCATAATTTTGTCAATGATTTCTTACAAAACTATTTGCCAAAACATGTTCTTCTCCTCAATCTATACTAGTTTAGAACTTGGAAATTTCCATTTTGAAGCTTTGATTTTTGTAGATCTAGGTTTTAATTATTTTCGGATTTTGCATGGTTTGATCTACTTTAGTTGGATTTTATGGGTTTTTGATGCTTCCATGTGGAAGAGCATTCAGTTTCACCCAAGTTGGAACCTTGGAAATCTGGATTTGGAGTTCGGATGGCCAAGTTAGGATGCTTTGAAGTTTGGATTCAGCCATGGTGTTCTTGCTGGTAGGAGAAGACAGTGAACAGTGTGCTCCTGTTTGAGCACGCTTCCTGTTGGAAGCGTGTCTCTCCTTGAGCTTGCGTGACTTTTCACGCAGCTCTTTCCTTGAGCTTGCGTGACTTTTCACGCAGCTCTCTCCCTGAGCTTGCGTGACTTTTCACGCAGCTCTTTCCTTGAGTCTGCGTGACTTTTCACGCAGCTCTTCCCTTGAGTCTGCGTGACTTTTCACGCACGCTGCCTTGAGTGAGCCTGAGTGAGCCTGCGTGACTTTTCACCCCTTGAGCGTGCGTGCTTTTGTGCGTACGCTTTTGATATTTTATTAGATATTATATGCCCATTTTATATCCTTACGCCTTTTGTCCCGAGCATGATATGAGCACTAATGTGACCCCGGAGAACAAAGTGTTCCAACCTGATACATGTACCTGAATGTCCCAGTTCTTGTTCATGCTCGACAAAAGACTCGTAACTCCATGTGGCGTATTTGCAATGATGCATTACACTAAGGAGGGTAGAACATGTTGACATACTGATTGACATGGATCCTCTTTGGGGTACTCGTACTAAGGTACGACTTTAGGAGGATAATTATGCAGGCCACAGCATGTGAGTCCAAGATTTCACCTAGGGTTAAACTAGGCAACTAAATATACTAGATGCATGGGGAAGGCAGAATCTCGAGATCGTGTTACACCAGCCGCCTTGAGATATTGTCTTGACGTGCCGGCTGGTCTCCACGGATACTGTGTCATCTGCAACGAGTGGATGACTGTATCCGATTAATTCCTGCTATATAATATATGTTTTGGCAAGGTGGCCTTACGAGGGACCTGTGCTCAATCATACCTGTCTACGCGAACCCCTGGGTTGGCTAGCCTTGCTGGAAAGATACGATCTGAGGATTTTCTAAATAACATGATGCAAGGATAACCTCGTCCCACTAGAAACTCGTAGACTTGATTGGCCGTGAAAACGACTTGCATGTATCCTATTTACCATCCGTGAATAACTGAGGAAAGCGGACTGTCATGGTACGTGATCCAACCCATGTTCTTGTTTGATTGTTGGGTTGGTTATCGTACTATGACAGGCTGTGGACCAAAGTTATGAACGGAAGACTTATTCTGATTGTGGAGTGCTACTTCTATGAATGACTGAGGAATATGGTCTATCATGGTACATGATCAAACCCATGTTCTTGTTTGATTGTTGGGTTGGTTATTGTGCTGCGATAGGCTATCGACCGAAGTCACGATCAGGAGATTTTATTGCTTATACCCTTTTAACTTATGTGAATGTTATAGAGTACGACACGTCCCGACTCCATGCGGCACCTTTTGTCCTTGTTTGGTTGTAAGGGTGCCATATGGGTTTGAAGATGTTGCGCTACCCTATAATAGTAGCATAAGTATTAGTATTATCAATCATTCTATTAACTGGGTTTTTAATCTTAACTCTTGTGCCCCTTTGGCGGTACTTGCTATTCGGGGCTGACCCCGCTGGTTTTGTTTGGCCAGATCTCGTAGCAGAGCCGGAGGACACGATCTTCCTCCCTGACATCCATGGTGCATACTAGGAGCATGGCGGTTCGGGGACTCGAATGGGTTTCTTCTCCACCACTCCTGCTTATACTTTTGCGGCGTTTAGCCACCGGCACCTGTTAGCCGGATTACTCGATATTTTGTGTCAGTACATAATTGTAATTAAACAGACTGCAGCTGTGTATAATTTTGTACTCCTGACTCTCTGAGATAGCTAAATTATAAAGCTAGTCTCTCACGATCATTTTGATGAAGCGTCGGGGACGCCTTACTGCTTTATCTTTAATGTTCATTTATTTGCTGATGTGATTTGATTGATTGAGACATAGAACTCTGTGGGACCATAGGAGACTTGATTGTAGCATGTACCCCCTAGTCTCTCGACAGCCACGATTGCCGTATGACGTTACGTACCTCATATGGAGTAGCTAGCCTAGTCCGTCCCCGTATTTCGGTACTGGGGCGTGACAAGGTTTTAGTGGTGGCCCATGCAGGTCTGATTTTCAGACTTGTGGGGTATTGCGATTTATTAGGAGTCTCAATCAAAACTTGTTCCCCTTGAAATTCTGTTTTGAATTCTCTGTCCTTGCCTTGATCTCTAACCTGACTTGCATCCTCAAAATCTTTCTCGTTCGGACTTGATAATCTTATATTCTTCTCTATAGGGGTGCTTCATTCTCAGTAGCGGGTGAGGCCCATGAGGGAGAGCAGCAAGAGCATGGCTCGACTGGGCAATAACAGGGGAGAGAACCTTCCCCAGGGCAGACACGAGCAGAAATAGAACCAGAGGCAGTGCAGCCGCAGGTTATTGAAACTCCTGCAACACCAGCAGCGACGGTAGTACCAGACGCCGTAGCACTCCTGGAGATCATCCGGGGGTTTCTTGTCACTAACTAACAGCAACAGACTCGGCAGTAGGAGCAGAACGTGTTGCTGAACCAAGGGATTCAGTTAGCTCTTGAGAGGAGTGTCGGGGCTGACTCGGGAGCATCAGGAAGGTTTCGTCGCTTGAACCCGAGGTATTTTGATGGCACGGAGGATGCCATCACTGCGGATGCATGGATTCAAGACATTGAGGCCATTCTTGTGGCAGCCAAGGTTCCAGATGATGAGAAGGTTGATCAGGTCAAACTGGTACTTCAGGATCTTGCCCGCGACTGGTGGGCATCAGAAGAAGTTGGTATAAGACGCCCTGTTCGTTGGACCACCTTCAGTAACAGATTCAAGGCCAAGTATTTTGGCGTAGTAGCTCGATATGAGCTCCAGCAGAAGTTCATCAGTCTCAAGCAAGCAGGCAAGACCGTAGATGGGTATGCAGCAGAGTTCTGCAGATTGTACCGTTTCATACCAGCAATGGTGGCAACGGAGCCAGAGAAAGCTATGAGGTTCCAGCAGGGACTTCATTTGGAACTATTACAGCTTGTGGAAGGACACGACTACCAGACGTTTGACGCTGTTTTGACGGCCGCTCGGAGGCACGAGCTTATCCAGCAGAGGTTGGCATCGAGGACAGGAGGTCAGAAGAGATCTCATTCCCAGGTTGGAGGAGGAGCAATACAGCGAACATCGGCACCAGCACCCGGTGTACGTATTCATGATGCAGGAGCGCCGCGGAGGACGGCCGTGTCAACTAATACAGCGCCAGTTCGGCATCAGCAGCCGAGAAACCAGCAACAACGTCAGGGAGTACCCCAGGGTTGTACATTCTGTGGGAAGACATGGCACACGAGGGAGGTGTGCCGGTCAGTGAATGGCTTATGCTTGAGGTGTGGTAGTTCAGACCACCGTATCTCCACTTGTCCTGTGATGCAGAGGCCAGGAGGGCCAGCTCAGCAGTTTCCAGCATTGCCAGCTCCGGTGGCAACCCCGAGTGGAGGGCCAGTATTAGCAGTAAGGCCCCTAGCCTAGCGTCTACCAACGTAGGCTCAGATGTTCCGCCAGGCACAGGAAGCCGAAGGCCCTCAGAGGCAGCAACAACATGGTCGAGGAAGGCCGCAACAAGGGGCTCCGCGGGGCCAGGCTCTCACATTGACCTTGGGAGAGGCTCTAGCGTCTAGTGACGTGGTGGCAGGTAAAATTCTCGTCACCTCATTTTCCGCTGTAGCATTATTTGATTCAGGCGCTACTCATTTATTCATCTCTGCACAATATGCTACACGGATTGGATTAGAGTTTGAGGCATTGTCGGAGAGGATGGATATACTCACCGGCAATGGGCTCATAGAAGTTAGCAGAGTGCACTTTTCATGTCCGGTAGAGGTGTGTGGGCATTTATTGCCCGCGTTATTGATTGAATTCCCTATGAAGAATTTTGATGTCGTTCTTGGCATGGACTGGTTGAGAGACAGTCATACGACAATTGATTGTAGAGGAGGTAGGGTCATATTCAGCGTTCCTGGGATGGAGCAGTTCATCTTTACTCGAACCTTGAAGAATCAGGCCGGAGGCGTCATCTCAGCAGCAATGTCAGAGCCAGGACAGATTCCGAGAGTGGTCGAAGATTTTCTCGACGTCTTCCCTGATGAGCTCCCAGGGATACCCCCAGTCAGAGAGGTAGAATTTAGCATTGAGTTGAACCCTGGAACGAGGCCTATTGCAGACAGAGTTTACAGAATGTCGCCGTCAGAACAGGATAAGTTGTATCAACATGAAGAAGAGTTGAAGTCTAAGAGATTCATCCGAGACAGTAAATCGCCCTGGGCCGCGCCAGTGATTCTAGTTCCCAAGAAGGTGGGTCGACGATGATGTGTATCGACTACCGCAAGCTGAATGCAGTAACAGTGAAGAATAAGTACCCGCTACCAAGGATTGATGACCTGTTTGACCAGTTGAGCAAGGCCAGCGTCTTTTCCAAGATCGATCTTCGGTTGGGATACTATCAAGTAAGAGTCCGGGAGCAAGACATACCGAAGACAGCATTCAGATCTAGATATGGGCATTATGAATTTTTAGTAATGCCCTTTGGACTAACCAACGCCCCCGCAGTATTCATGGATTTAATGAATCACATCTTTTTGCCGTATTTGGATAAATTTATGGTGGTGTTCATAGATGACATTCTTGTCTATTCCAGCAGTGAAGAGGAGCATGAGAAACATCTTAGGACTATCTTACAGATATTGAGGAAGCATCAACTTTATGCGAAGCTTGACAAGTGTGAATTCTGGTTAGATCACATTTCGTTCTTGGGGCATGTAATTTCTGGGGCAGGAATGTCAGTGGATCCAAAGAAGATTGAGGCCGTAGAGCATTGGCCAGTCCCGAGAACGGTTGCAGAAGTGCGAAGTTTCTTAGGACTAGCTGGTTACTACAGAAGGTTCGTGGCGGACTTTGCCAAGATCTCTGCGCCCTTAACGCATTTGACGCACAAGGACGTGGAGTTTGTTTGGTCAGCTAGCTGTCAGGCATCATTTCAAGAATTGAAGAAGAGATTGATCTCAGCCCCGATCTTGACGCTTCCAGTAGGAGCGGGAGGCTTTACAGTATATTGTGACGCATCAGGAAAGGGTCTTGGATGTGTATTGATGCGGCATGGAAAGGTGATAGCATATGCATCTCGACCGCTTCGAGACCATGAGAAGAATTATCCGACTCACGATTTGGAGTTAGCAGCTGTGGTGTTTTCACTCAAGTTGTGGAGGCACTATTTATACGGAGATCGGGTAGAGATCTATACTGATCATAAGAGTTTGAAATACGTGTTCACGCAGCAAGATTTGAACATGAGGCAAAGAAGATGGTTAGAACTACTGAAGGATTTTGACTTAGATCTTCAGTATCATCCAGGCAAGGCGAATATAGTTGCAGATGCACTGAGTAGGAGAGACAGTGCCTTTATCTTGACCTCGCAGAAGCATATTTTAGAAGACCTTCAGAGTATGGGAATCGAAGTAGTTTTGCCAAGGGATATAGGAAGAATGACCAGTATGCAGATTCAGTCAACCTTAGTAGAGAGGATAAGGGCAGCACAAGCAGGAGATCCACAGATTTAGAAGTTGCGGTCGGAGTGTAAATCAGGCAGTAGGAAGGAGTTAGTGATTCATGAAAATGGTACGCTCAGGTTTGGAAACAGACTCTGTGTACCGAGTGGAGACCTTCGGCAAGAAGTTATGTCCGAAGCTCATAGTTCTATTTACTCCATTCATCCAGGAGGAACGAAGATGTATCGAGATATCAGGCAGTACTTTTGGTGGAATGGCATGAAAAGAGAGATAGCGAGATTTGTATCCAAGTGTCTGGTATGTCAGCAGGTGAAAGCCGAGCAGCAGAGACCAGCAGGGTTGCTACAGCCGCTTCCTATCCCAGAATGGAAATGGGAGCACATCACGATGGACTTTGTGACCGGTTTACCTAGATCCCCGGCTGGCAAGAATACAGTCTGGGTAATAGTAGTCGACTCACGAAGGTCGCTCATTTCCTTCCCTTCCGAGTTGGACAGACTACTGAGCAGTTAGCAGAAATGTACATGAAGCAGATAGTAAGGCAGCACGGTGTTCCAGTTAGTATAGTATTAGATCGGGATACGCGGTTTACTTCCCATTTTTGGCGGAGCTTACACCAAAGTTTGGGAACCAAGTTAAGATTCAGTACTGCTTATCATCCACAAACCGACGGGCAATCAGAAAGAACCATTCAGATGTTAGAAGATATGCTACGGGCATTTACCTTGGATTTTGGCAGATCTTGGGAGGACCACCTTCATCTAGTGGAGTTCTCCTATAACAACAGCTATCAGGCTAGCATTCAGATGGCCCCGTTCGAAGCATTGTACGGAAGGAAGTGCAGGTCCCCTTTGGCATGGGACGACGTCGGAGAACGGAAGCTGTTGGGGCCAGAGATGATCACGCAGACTGTGGAGATAGTTAAGTTGGTCAGAGAACGCCTTCGAGTTGCGCAGGACCGACATCGTCATTGGGCAGATCAGCATCGTAGGCCTCTAGAGTTCAGAGTTGGCGACCAAGTGTTTCTGCGGATTTCGTCTACTCAGGGTATCATCAGATTTGGAACCCGAGGAAAGCTTAGTCCAAGATATGTTGGTCCTTTTAATATTCTCGCTCGGGTAGGCGATGTGGCTTATCGACTTGCCCTTCCGCCTTCGTTAACTGGCATACATGATGTATTTTATGTGTCCCAATTACGTGGGTATGTCCCGAATCCGAGTCATGTCCTCGATCATTCTGAGTTAGTCGTTGGTACCGACCTAACTTACGAGGAACAACTCGTATCTATTTTAGACCGACGATAGAAGGTACTCAAGAATCGGACGATAAGCCTTGTCCGTGTTTCTTGGAACCATCACTCTCCGGAAGAGTCAACTTGGGAGCGCGAGGACGAGATCAGATCTCGGTATCCGTATTTGTTTGACTGATAAGGTATATTTTTGCACCTTATGGACACGATTCCATGCTTATCTGTACCTGCTTGTTTTGCACTTTGTGATGTATGATAATAACTGCTATGATAGTTAACTTATATTTGATTGTGCCTTGCTTGCCCTGATTTCATTATCCTGTCTTGGCTGGAATTCCGAGGACGGAATTTTTCTAAGAAGGGTAGAGATGTCACTCCCCGATCCTGGAATACATATTTTAATACGTAAATCGATAAATTGTATTTATCTTGTATTTATACTATATTTATTATGCTGTATTTCTTCTTGCATTTCCAAAAATATTTGACAAAATATTATTTTCTAATTTATTTTCTGCATTTGGGCCTACAATTTTGGCTCATTTGGGTAACCCATTCTTGGTTCACCAATGGTTCATCATGAACCCTTTGGTTCATCATGAACCCATGGGTCCAAGATCTTTATATATACTCATTTCATTCTCTCTCCTCTCATTTACTTCCTCTCATTTACTTCCTCCACCAACCAAATATTTTCTCCATCAACCAAGGCAAGTACCAACTTGCTCAAGAGATGAATCCATAATTTTGTCAATGATTTCTTACAAAACTATTTGCCAAAACATGTTCTTCTCCTCAATCTATACTAGTTTAGAACTTGGAAATTTTCATTTTGAAGCTTTGATTTTTGTAGATCTAGGTTTTAATCATTTTCGGATTTTGTATGGTTTGATCTACTTTAGTTAGATTTTATGGGTTTTTGATGCTTCCATGTGGAAGAGCATTCAGTTTCACCCAAGTTGAAACCTTGGAAATCTGGATTTGGAGTTCGGATGGCCAAGTTAGGATGCTTTGAAGTTTGGGTTCAGCCATGGTGTTCTTGCTGGTTGGAGAAGACAGTGAACAGTGTGCTCCTGTTTGAGCACGCTTCCTGTTGGAAGCGTGTCTCTCCTTGAGCTTGCGTGACTTTTCACGCAGCTCTTTCCTTGAGCTTGCGGGACTTTTCACGCAGCTCTCTCCCTGAGCTTGCGTGACTTTTCACGCAGCTCTTTCCTTGAGTCTGCGTGACTTTTCACGCAGCTCTTCCCTTGAGTCTGCATGACTTTTTACGCACGCTGCCTTGAGTGAGCCTGCGTGACTTTTCACCCCTTGAGCGTGCGTGCTTTTGTCCCGAGCATGATATGAGCACTAATGTGACCCCGGAGAACAAAGTGTTCCAACCTGATACATGTACCTGAATGTCCCAGTTCTTGTTCATGCTCGACAAAAGACTCGTAACTCCACGTGACGTATTTGCAATGATGTATTACACTAAGGAGGGTAGAACATGTTGACATACTGATTGACATGGATCCTCTTTGGGGTACTCGTACTAAGGTACGACTTTAGGAGGATAATCATGCAGGCCACAGCATGTGAGTCCAAGATTTCACCTAGGGTTAAACTAGGCAACTAAATATACTAGATGCATGGGGAGGACAGAATCCCGAGATCGTGTTACACCAGCCGCCTTGAGATATTGTCTTGACGCGCCGGCTGGTCTCCACGAATACTGTGTCATCTGCAACGAGTGGATGATTGTATCCGATTAATTCCTGCTATATAATATATGTTTTGGCAAGGTGGCCTTACGAGGGACCTGTGCTCAATCATACCTGTCTACGCGAACCCCTGGGTTGGCTAGCCTTGCTGGAAAGATACGATCTGAGGATTTTCTAAATAACATGATGCGAGGATAACCTCGTCCCACTAGAAACTCGTAGGCTTGATTGGCCGTGAAAACGACTTGCATGTATCCTATTTACCTTCCGTGAATAACTGAGGAAAGCGGATTGTCATGGTACGTGATCCAACCCATGTTCTTGTTTGATTGTTGGGTTGGTTATCGTACTATGACAGGCTGTGGACCGAAGTTATGAACGGAAGACTTATTCTGATTGTGGAGTGCTACTTCTGTGAATGACTGAGGAACGTGGTCTATTATGGTACATGATCCAACCCATGTTCTTGTTTGATTGTTGGGTTGGTTATTGTGCTGCGATAGGCTATCGACCGAAGTCACGATCAGGAGATTTTATTGCTTATGCCCTTTTAACTTATGTGAATGTTATAGAGTACGACACGTCCCGACTCCATGCGGCACCTTTTGTCCTTATTTGGTTGTAAGGGTGCCATATGGGTTCGAAGATGTTGCGCTACCCTATAATAGTAGCATAAGTATTATTATTATCAATCATTCTATTAACTGGGTTTTTAATCTTAACTCTTGTGCCCCTTTGGCGGTACTTGCTATTCGGGGCTGACCCCGCTGGTTTTGTTTGGCCAGATCTCGTAGCAGAGCCGGAGGACACGATCTTTCTTCCTGACATCCATGGTGCATACTAGGAGCATGGCGGTTCGGGGACTCGAGTGGGTTTCTTCTCCACCACTTCTGCTTATACTTTTGTGGCGTTTAGCCACCGGCACCTGTTAGCCGGATTACTCGATATTTTGTGTCAGTACATAATTGTAATTAAACAGACTGCAGCTGTGTATAATTTTGTACTCCTGACTCTCTGAGATAGCTAAATTATAAAGCTAGTCTCTCATGATCATTTTGATGAAGCGTCGGGGACGCCTTACTGCTTTATCTTTAATGTTCATTTATTTGCTGATGTGATTTGATTGATTGAGACATAGAACTCTGTGGGACCATAGGAGACTTGATTGTAGCATGTACCCCTAGTCTCTCGACAGCCACGATCGCCGTATGACGTTACGTACCTCATATGGAGTAGCTGGCCTAGTCCGTCCCCGTATTTTGGTACTGGGGCGTGACAAAGACACTCAGCCACCGCCTGTCCCGGGGGCCGTGGGCGAACCACCAAGCCGCCCCCGTGGGGGCTCGAACTCCGTCCGAAGCCCCAAGTGCCGGTGCGCCTAGCCATTTGAGCTACAAGCGCCCGACGTATATATATATATATATATATATATATAAATATATATATATATATATTTATATATATAAAAAAATAGTGTATATATAAAAATATATATATATATATATATATATATATATATATATATATATATATACTATTTTTCTTTTATATTGGATTCAAAGTTCAGATTGCATTGATTTATGTTAACCTGAATTCCTAACAGTCTAAAGTTCGTTTCTGAATTTTAGTAATACGTTTATAAACTAAGACGGGGTGTAAACTTTTTTGAGGAGGAATAAAAGAAAATTTAAGTTATATGGTGCAATATAATTGAGAAAAAAAAGGAAGAATCGAACAACATAAGAGAGAAAAAAAAGAATCCAAAGGGTAGGAAATTCACGAAAGTAAACAAAATTTAAAAAAGAAAACAATTAGGGTCCAACCGGGTTCGAACCGGTGACCTATTGATCAGCAGTCAATTGCTCTACCACTGAGCTCTGGACCCAATTGTTCCTTAATTTAAGCCATTTTTTTTTTTTAATTTCCTTAAGTTAAGCTATCTTACAAACTAGTTTTCTAGCATTCATTAATTACACCGTCTCAGCCTTCTCTTAATTACCCATCTTAACTTCTTAACTCTCTCTTTCTCCTCCCCCTCCTATTTAATTGGTAATTAATAAATTATGGCTCTCTCTCCTTGTTAACTCTTGCGTCCCTAGCTTTAAATGGTAATTAATAAATTATGGCTGGGTATTAAGGCCTAATGGCTGGGCATTAAGGCCCTGGCATGCTAGAAAACGTACGCCCTTGTATAGGCGTTTTCTCACCAAAACTTAAAAACGTTCCTTTAAAGACGTTTTGTGTCCTTCCATATAATTTCTGAAAGTTCTATGCTGTTAGGACAATTTCAAATATGTTGAATGCTATATATACAATTCTCTGGAATAGAAAAACCAGGATCATACTTCTCCTCTCAGCAGTATGGCATGTCTACAAAAGAAAGAAATAGGAGAGTCTTTGATGGGACGATTATACTTCATAATATCGATAAGGATATCAAATGCATGGGAGGAACCTGATGGGGGTGGGGGTGGGAGAATTTTAACTAGGTAGAAAATTGGGTTGTTAGAATGATGTAATTCAAAATTCTACATTCATCTTGGTTTGATAGACGCAATAATGATAAAACTATATGGCCTCGTTTGGTTCGCGTAATGGAAGGGAAAGGAAATCAATTCCTTGTCAAATCATTTTCTTTGGAAAATTTTATTTTTCATTGATTTTCCTTTCCGATGTTTGAAAACACCAGAAAATTTGCAAAAGAAAGTGATTACTTTAATGTGGAAAAATGATTCCTTACTTGGATGGATGGAATCACTTTCCTTTCTAATTTTCCTTCCCCTTTCCTTCTCAATTCTTTTGACACCCAAAAGTAATCACTTTTCTTTTCCAATCCGGAGATTCCGCGAACCAAACGAGGCCTATAAGTATATATTGATCAAGGAGATCCCTTTCCATGCAAGTCTAGATTTTTTCCATCATATCCTCCTTTCATGTGTTGGTTATTGCCCTGGTACTCGTGTCGATGGTATAATGGGAAAAAAAAAATCAAAAAAATCGAAATTGAAGGTCCAAAATTTTCAATTAGATATATCAGGGTTTAAACTCCAAGCACCCTAATTAGTCCTTCTAACTTCCCATGCCATCGAGCCCACGACAAAAGCCCAAAGTAAAAAAAAAAAAAAAAAACAAGTGACAAAAGTGGGAAACTTTTGCATCCATAAAGGTTTGAGAGGGATGCCATTTTGGTGGTAAGGGCAAGCAAGGCTGCATAGGGTTAGCGACCATAAATTGCATGGAAACAGGCACTTAAAAGGAGAAGGGGAAGATAGCTTCTTCTCATGTGTCCTCTTATATCTACTTGAGAAGAACATTTGGTGGGGGTTGGGGGGGGTGGGGGGTGGGGTGGGAGGGGGGGGGGGGGGGGGGGGGGGGTGAGAGGGAGAGAAGAAGGTGGCATAGGCACTCTAAACAAGAGAGAGAGAGAGAGAGAGAGAGAGAGAGAGAGCTATAAGAGGACAGGAGGGTGGATGGAGAAGAAAATAAGATAAACATCAACAAAGGGAGCTTGGGATAGGATCGTTTTTGAGCATGTACAAGTTATACGATCGTGCATGATCCCAAAAATAAAAAATAAACTTAAATTTTTAATCTCCGTATATTACTAATGTGAAAAATTCCAATTTTAGTTTTATAGAGTAACATGACCCTTAGAATGTCATAATAATATTATCTTTTAGAGTGGTTAAAAAAAATGTTTTGGAGCCCGTTTGGTAAACCGTATTTGTAGTTGGATTTTATGATTTTATAGATTTAGAGTCAAATCCATGGAATCCTATGTTTGGTTGGAGATGGATTTGGATATGGAAAGTATGACCAAATCAAAAATTTGGATTTAGAAGAAAGATGTTGGATTTGGAAGAAAAAAATTAGTTATTTTTTAATAATTTCGTTAAAATATTTAATTTATAGTTTATTCAAAATTAACTAATAGTTAACTAAAAAATTAGTCATTATTATTATTTTTCAAATTTTTTTTTTATAAATAAAAATTAGTTATTGTTTTTAATAAAAAATTAACTAATAGTTAGATATCATACTTATAATCTAATTTAATAATTCATTAATTAATAATTTTATTATTTAATAATTTATAATAATATTAATTAATAATTTATAACTTTATTAATCATAATTATAATAAATTTATTAATCATAACTGTAATATTAATTAATAATGTATAAATTAATATCCAATTATAATCATAATTAATAATTTATTAGTCTAATTATAATATTAATTAATAATTTGCTAATTACTATTTTATTATAATTTAGTAATTAATATATTATAATAGTTTAATTAATAATTTATTAATCATCATTATATTAATTTATAATTACTATCTTTAGAATATTTAATTTATAGTTAATTAAAAATTAACTAATAGCTAATTAAAAATTAGTCATTATTATTTTTCTTAAAATTTATAACTAAAAATTAATTATTATTTTAATAAAAATAACTAATAGTTAGTTATCATAAATTATTATCAGAATTAATTAATTATTTTTTAGTAATTTAATAATCAATATATTATTAAAATTTTAATTAATAATTTATTAATCGTCATTATAATCATCATTATATCATAATTAATAATTTATTAATCATAACTATTACATAATTATAATAGTATTTATTTAGTAATCATAACTATATTTATAATTATAATAGCTAATTAATAATTTATTTATTTATTAGTTTGTTAATTATAATAAGAATTTATTTATTAATCATAACTATAATTATAATTATAAGGGGCTGTTTGGTAAACAGGAAGTGGATTTGGATTTGGACTTTCAATGGAGAAAGAAGGTTAGGAATCCATGCACTTCCTTGTCCCCCTCGTAGGGAACAAAGGTGTTTGGTTGAGATAGAAAAGTGAGAAGTTGGAAGTGGGAGAATATTTATAATAATAATGATTAGGATAATTATTTTAATTAAAATAATTATTATTGTAGTATAATAATAATAATAATAATAATAATAATAATAATAATAATAATAATAATAATAATAATAATAATAATAATAATTATTATTATTATTATTATTTTTACTTAAATCTAATAATAATTATTATAATTATTTATATGTGACTAATTAGTAATGTAATTATTAGCATAATATACTAATTAATGTTATTAATTAATGTATTAAATGTTGCATTCCCCCACACAGAACCTTCTCTCTCAAATAAAAAAAAAGGCAATTTATATAGGCACATCAGTTTTTTATTCAGGCTATCCCATTTTTTTTGGGTTATTTACAAGTTTGCCATTGAAAAAACTTATCAAGGCTATCCCACTTTCTAGTATAAAAGTGAAAAATCCCTTTTGTCTTCTTCTTCTCAAAAAAATCCATTCCCACTTTCAAAAGTACTCCAAGAACCCTAAAATATTATTCTTGTCCCCCACTCAATCTTCTTGTCTTCAAACGTAGAATAATTATCAACGAATATTCCTAGTACTCGGTATGATTTCGACTACTAGATGGCCCTATTTGTTTTAAAAAAATTTCATTCCTAAATATTGAAGGTGTTATCATAATGTAGGAAATATGGAAGAAATAGAAACGTCAAATGTAGCAATCGATCAGTCCGGTCCTTCCGAAGAACACAACATTCTCTTCGAAGAAGTCTCGGTAGGTCCTCGACCTAGTTACGTGGAACCAATTCGTAGTCGACATTTGGACTGCCACACACTAAGGCAGTCCCATGTACTTGGTGGACTGCGAGAGAGTGTGGCAGTCTAGAAGTTAAGCTTCTGCTCCACTGGACTGCCACACTTTCTGGCAGTCCATAAAGAACTATGGACTGCCAGAAAGTGTGGCAGTCCAGTTAAGTATGCTAGGAACACTTGGACTGCCATACTTTTCGGCAGTCCATGAAGTACTATGGACTGCCGTAATGTAGGTAAGTCCAGTTGAATTGGGTATGAACACGTGGACTGCCACACTCTGTGGCAGTCCATAGTACTTGATAGACTGCCATAATGTGTGGCAGTCCAAGTGTTTATACCCCATTTCACTGGACTGCCACACTTTCCGGCAGTCCATCAACCACTTAGGACTGTCAGAATTTCTGTCAGTCTAGTTTAACTGTAATGTGAGTCATGAATTGGATATTGTCTTTGCACTTATCGTTGATTTACTTATTTAAAAAGTCAGAAATTTATTGTAGGGCATCCCATCTCCTATGTGCATTGATTTGAGGACTATATTCTCGACGGATATGGTTTTTGAATCGTACGACGCAGCATTAGAATGGTGCAGAGATGTTGGAAGGCGATCGAACACCATCCTTGTCATTTCAAGGTCGTTAAGGCAGCGGGCGAAGCGAAAAAACTGTAGATCTTGGTTGTGAAAGAGGTGGGCAGTATAGGGATCATAGTAAAAAAAAAATGAACTTGTCGTAACGAAAACTCCGAAGAAAGCGGCATGGACAAGGAAATGTGGTTGTCCCTTCAAGTTAGTGTTGGTGTGCAAAAATGACGAGAAGTGGACAGTTATGGTGAGGAACGAGATGCACAATCATCCTGTGTCGGACACGCTTGTAGGTCATCCCTACGCTGGAAGATTGAATGATGATGAGAAAAAGTTAGTTACAGAATTGTCAACTTCTAGAGTTGGTCCTAAAGAAATTTATTTCGTACTGCGTGAGAAGAATGATAAGAACAAGTCCAATTTGAGGACAATATACAATGCACTTGCTAGGACGAGAACAAATACTCTAAAAGGAAGAATGGCGATGCAGCAAGTGTTGAAGGTACTTGGCGAAAATCATTACGTGGAATACCATAGAAGACTTCCGCAGAGCAATGAAGTCATTTCTATGTTTTGGTCCCATCCGGATTGCACACAATTGGCACGGTCCTTCGCCGATGTCTTGGTTGTTGATTGCACCTACAAGACTAATAAATTCAAGATGCCTCTTTGTCACATTGTCGGCTTCACTTCTACCGGTAAAACATTTTCAGTTGCCTTTTGTTTCATGAAGAGCGAAACAGTAGAGGACTATACATGGGCTTTGGAGAAGTTGAAGTCACTTTACACTGGACGTACCATCTGCTGCATATATATTCGCTAACAAGTACAAGCTACCAATTATCGTTCATTCTCAGAACATCAACAATACATTCTTTCCAATGTGCGCTCCTCCCGCAGAGTACAGTATATCCAACCTACATACCATTGGACTCGACAAAAATCACATCGTTATCCCGCGGTTGCTCGGTCACTCTCCTATTCCTTCCCCTACGTCAGTTTGGTATAAACATGCTCCGGAAGAATCGATCGCCTGGGTAGCACCGTACACCGAAGCTATAAATGCTTACAAGAAGATCACGAATTATGTGGAACCTATACCAAGGTCGGAGGGACACTACGATGTATTAATTGACTGATGTATAGAAGAATGTTGCAATATATCACATTTTGTATAGAAGAACGTTGCAATATATCACATTTTGTAATAGTTTCTGTCATTTTGTATAGAAGAATGTAACAAGTATAGACCATGAACATTTTGTATATGAAGGTTGCAATATGGATGAGTATCATCATGTATATGACCGTTGGAATATGGATGAGTATCATTTTGTATCATTTTCCTATCAAGTATTGATGAATGTAACAAGTATTCATGAGTATCATTTTGGCTTAATGAATGTTGCAGTATGGACTGCCAGTTTCCTGGGCAGTCCAACTAACAGCAAGTATTTAGTTGGACTGCCCAGTTTTCTGGCAGTCCACATGTAAAAGTGGACTGCCACGAAACTGGGCAGTCCAACTCAATACTTGCTGTGAGTTGGACTGCCCAGAAATTGGGTAGTCCACATGAGTAAGTAGACTGCCAGGAACCTGGGCAGTCCATACGAATACTTGCTATGAGTTGGACTGCCCAGGAAACTGGCAGTCCACATATTATTGTGGACTGCCCAATTACTGGGCAGTCCAACTCACAGCAAGTACTGAGTTGGACTGTCCAGTTTCTGGGCAGTCCACATATAAAAGTGGACTGCCAGTAAACTGGGCAGTCCAACTCAGTACTTGCTGTGAGTTGGACTGCCCAGGAATTGGGCAGTCCACAATAATATGCTTGCAACATCTCGCTTGCAAGAAAATGATACAGCTAGTCACATACATGTCGCAAAGTCACTTACAACAAAATGATACAGCTAGTCACATACTAGTCACATAGTCACGAAGTCGGTTAAGAGTCACAAAGTCACATACTCACATAGTCACGAATTATACTAGTCACATAGTCACATAGTCACGAAGTCACATACTCACATAGTCACGAATTATACTAGTCACATAGTCACATAGTCACGAAGTCATTTAAGAGTCACGAAGTCACATTGTCACATAGTCACGAATAATACTAGTCACATAGTCACGAAGTCAGTAAAGAGTCACAAAGTCACATACACATTGTCACATAGTCACGAATAATACTAGTCACATGGTCATTCTTTGTCATGACGCCTCTTCGTGCGTCGCGCCTCTTCAAAAAATGGATAATCATCTGTGATGTTTTGTATCTGTAGCCCAACATCTTTGTAATTCTCGCCCTTGCATCTGATCAAACTTTTTCCTAACTTCTTAACTTTCTTAGCCTGCATGCACGAATAAGGATAATATGCAAATAAAAAATTTACAAAAAAAAATTCCGATATTAAGTACAAGTATTTTTTTAATAATTAATATGGATAATATGTAATATGAGTATTTTACCGGATCCTTCCAAATCTGATACGAAATGTGGTTCTCGATTGACGTCAATATCGAGCAACCAATTGGGCCAGTATCTTCCGTTTCCTCGACTGCAGGAGTAGGACCGGATTGACCGGATCCATCGTCCGCTCTCTTTCGAGCAACGGGTACATCATCATCAGAAGATGAATCATCACGACGATTCATCGGCTTCTTCAAACGACTTGCAACATGTTTCGTTCCACGGGTCCTTATCTGTGAGACTGGTTCTGCTTCTCTGATTGTTAGCGCTGTCTCAAGAACTCTAGCAGCTGCACGCGCCTTGCGATCTGTTGCTGTCGGACGTTTTCTTTCAGGCTCCGTCTCAACGTCCTTCTTCTTTCTCTTCTTGTCATGACTAATATTTAATATTAATTAGATATTAAAATAATAACTATGGACTGCCCAACATTGTCACAATCACAGCATGTTTAGTCTTGGACTGCCCAAATCCCTGGCAGTCCAGACTGAAAGTTGGACTGCCAGAAAAATGGGCAGTCCAAGTCACAGCTTGTGTAACTTTGGACTGCCCACTCTTGTGGCAGTCCACCATAGATGTTGAACTGCCAGAAGAATGGGCAGTCCAAAGTTACACATGCTGTGACTTGGACTGCCCATTTTTCTGGCAGTCCAACTTTTAGTCTGGACTGCCAGGGATTTGGGCAGTCCAAGCCATAGCCTGTGTAAATGCGGACTGTCCATTCTTTTGGCAGTCCACGTTAAGAAATTGACTGCTAAAGGAACGGGCAGTCCACGTCGACACATAAATTCTCATGTTCGTGAGTGCTATTTTCATTTAAAATCTCCTCAATTACCATCGAAATACTTGCAATTAAAACAATGAATTAAACATAAAGCGGAGGAGGGCGGACGAGATCATTTCTAGGGTTTCGGATAGAAAAAATTTACGAAACAATGGGTACCTTGTTTGCGAGGAAGTTTTCGGTGCCATTGCTCTTGTTCGGGAAAGAGGAGGAGGCCGGACGAGAAATCGACGACCTTGCTTCGACTCAGTGGAGGAGATGGAGTCGGAGGAGACGGGTGAGCGGGAGGATCGTTTGGAAAGAGAGAGGAGTTCAGACCGGAGGAGAGAGGGAAGTTGAGAAGTTGAAATGTGTTTGGGGGGTGGAGGGAAATTTGGGACAGCCCCAATGAAAATATTGGGCTAGCCTCTTTCAAAGCAAAAAAATTTGGGCTAGCCACAATCCAGGCTAGCCTGAATAAAAAAGTGACGTGCCTATATAAATTGCCAAAAAAAACCACCGCCACCCCCTTTCTTCTTCCACCCGGCCTCCTCTCCTCTTCCCCATGCCGCCGCTCCCAACTCCGTTCCCCAACCCAACACCAACCCTTTCTTCTTCCACCCGGCCTCCTCTCCTCTTCCCCATGCCACCGCTCCCAACTCCGCTCTAAAACCCACCACCAACCCTCTCTCCTCCTCTGAAGAGGATACCTACTCGATCGAGGCAGCGGCGAGGGAGTGGCGGTCCGGTGGCGGCGGCATGGCGGGTCTGGAGAAAAGGATGAGCTCGTCGCTGCTCCGGCCAGATATAATTCTTTCTCCGCTCCATAATTGTCCCTTTCAATTTTTTTCTTTGTTTTTTATAAATCCCATCCCAACCCAACCCACATCCTAAGGATGAAGTAGGAAGTGGATAGGTGTATTTGGGAGGGGACGGGGGGCGACAGGAACTGGAAAGTTCCTCTTCCTATTACCATTTCAAATTTATGTCCCCTGAACCAAACACTGGAAGCCAAGGATTTGGTTCACTTTCTGCGGAAAGATGAAATCCATCTCCAAATCCTGTTTACCAAACAGGCCCTAATGGTTGGTATCCTTGGAAACAAAATCAACATATACAGAACATTTGAATGCTTGTGAGCATTTAGAAGTCAAGATCTGTGAGTCTAGTGAGAAAGAATATGCCAGAATGAAAGAGTTCTTTGATTTGAGTACATGAGAGAGAAAGAATTTGTTAGCGTAAGATAGATATGTAACACAAATATTGACTTTTGAGTATCGTAATTAACAACATGATCGATCTGACATACAACTCAGATGGAAGTCTTTTCAGGATACAGTTGGTACTTCTAACCAATCATATGAGTACCTCCTCTCCTTCTCCCTTGCAAAATAAATATTAGGGATATTTAGTTTTAGGATCTCACGTATACATGAATATTAAAATTTGAATTTCGAAATTGGCCGATGTTAGAATTTGGATCTCGAAATTACTGTTCACATAGATTAATGAACAGTGATTTCGAGATCCAAATCCTAACATCGGTCAATTTCGAGACCCAAATTCTAATATTCTTATATATGTGAGACCCTAAAACTAAATAACCCTAAATATTATGCTACTTGGTGCCATAATAAAGAGATGATTAAAATGGCCTTTGCAGAAGGAAAGACATATCCAACATATATATGGTCCAAATTAAGTTGTGTAATAATTAATTATTCATGCATATTGTAAGCTTATTTTGTATGCACATACATCCATATACGTACATGCTCACAGAGAATCCAAGACAGAAGAGAAAGAAGGGGAAAAGAAATTTTAACTATTTAAGTCCTTCACAATGGGAAACAAGAGAGAGATTTAATGAACCATTAACCATTTGATAACTTCAATTTTAAAGCCCCATCAACAACAACAACAACAACAAACAACATAATAATCAATAGGCATCAAGTACGTAGTAGTACCAGTAAATATATAAAACAAACCCTTTTAAAAGATCTTACGATGGAATGCACCCACCCAATTAATCATAATAAACTTGAATCTTAATATTTGCTAGGTATTGAAGAGAGGATGGACTGGAGGCTATAGATATACAAATTAATGTGTTGGTGCAACCATCAGCAGATGAAACTGCAAACATGATCTGATATGTACATACATATTCTGTGCATGTACATAATATCAGAGAGATCATCAGATCATGCTGGCAGCTTCAGCTACTTATGGTACACCATATATATGTAAGGAAGAACATAAGAATAAGAAGAAGAAGAAGAAGAAGAAGAAGAAGAAGAGGCAAAGGAGAAGGGGGTTGAGGAGAGGAGATATATAGGGGGGAGAGAGAGAGAGAGAGAGAGAGAGAGAGAGAGAGAGAGATTGTTGGGACTTAATTTGTTTTTGTTTTTGGTGATACTACGTTATCCGCAGGTTTGGACCGCAGTCCTAGTCCGCGGGCAACGTGTCGCCCCTCCATTGGAGGGAAGGTTGCAGAAAAGGGAGGGTGGGTCCGGTGTGGTGCATGAAGGGCTAGTGGGAGGGTGACACGTCGGCGCGGACATGCGTGAGATCGCCCTTCGCGTGGGCTGTTTAACATTTTTCATTTGTTTTTGTTTATGTGTGTTTTTATTTTGGGTGTAATGTAATAACAAATTAAAAAAATGGAAGAAGACTTGTTGTTGTGTTAATATCTATTCTACTATATAATAGGAAAACTTGGATGGTGAAAATTTTAAATTCCGAAAATACCCTTGCATATCTATACTAATTAAAAATTGTTCATTAATTTTAATAAAGACAACTTAATAATTAAGAAGACTACCATTTGATCTTCCTAAAGAGTCTTCCTAAGTTAATTAAAATAATATTAAAATACGTGTAAGGCACGTGCACATATGCTAGTACAATTAAAAGAAAAGTGAGTGGTCCCTAACCCAAAAGGAAAATTTGAATATTATAAATTAACATGGTGAGCTGAGAGCCACCACGCATGCTGTTAAAGAGTTAGGGTTTCTTATTTACCAGGGAAGGACTGGGAGAGGATCTTTTGATTATTTCTCCTTTTCTAGGGGTCCTTTCATGCATCTACACGTCTTATTCTCTATTAAACAAGATGTGTGTGCGTGTGCGTGTGTGTGTGTGAGAGAGAGAGAGAGATTCGTGGTTAGTTCATCATGCTTTGGATTTGGCATGCTAAATAACAACTAATTAAATGATTGTGATGAGTATCAAAATTTCAACTCAATCAAACAAATTAATATTTTTAGACAATTGTTGGTGTCCAAAATCTTCACATACTTATGACTGCAAATAGTTGTCACTTGTTTTACTAACTGTTGAATATAATTCTTGTTCATACAGAAAGTTGGGAGCACCAATAGGGAAGCTCAAGAAGGAGTTGAAACGACAGGTAAATAATGTTGGAGTCCAGTCTGAATTTGGTAACAATATATTTGTGGAATCCAAATCTTATTAAATATTTGATTTGATTAGATTTGGATGTCCATAATTGGTGTTGTGCTATTTTAGATATAAGAGGATTCTTATTTTAGAAAATCTTATCATGATCTAAAATAAGATAATTGATGGGCTATTTTAGGTGTAATATGATTCTTATTTGAGGGCTCCCTAATTAAGAAATCATATTATGATCTAAAATATAATTTTCTCATCCTATATATATATATATATATATATATATATATATATATATATATATATATATATATATATATATATATATATATATATATGGGGTGAGGGTGGAGGCACAAACACAAATCACAAAAGTGGAGATTCGGGTACTTGTCCACAAGAAAATCTAAAAAAAATCCGTACTTTGCTCTTAGGACTTCGCCATGACTTCGCCATCCAAGACAGAAGGAAAAATAAGCTCTTAGGACTTCGCCATGACTTCGCCATCCAAGACAGAAGGAAAAATAAGATCTAATCGAGGAGTCAACTTCGGTTAGGGAGATTGCTACGGGTTGGTGAGTGATCTCAATTGTAATCTTCTATTTTTTTTTTCTTGAGAGTGGTGAGAGGGTTGACAAATGGTTCAACGTGAGTTCTGTCAATCTTGTAATTTCATCTGAGTTATTAAAGGTTGGTATTTGTTCAGGAGACGTACGTCACTGCCATATACTTGTCTTCATCTTGTGCTTGGTGTTCGTTAGACGGAGGTTGGTTTTGGTCAGGTGGGTTGGCAAACGCTTTCGCACGCACCCCAACAAGTAAGATGTATCAGTTTAATTGCATCATATCTCTGGCATGCTTAAAAAGGTTAATTTGTTACAGCATGTTTTGGCCAAATTTTAGTGCTCAAATAGGCATTCCGTCGGTGGTATGTATAGACCAACCAATGGATAATCGAAAATCCGAATCTGATTCGATTCTTTATCAAAATTTTCGAATATTATTCGAAATTTCGTATATCGGATTCGGATATCTGAATATTTTTTGATATTATCTTTCTTGGGATACAAATTCGGATATTAAGGTATTCAAATTGTTAATATCTAATCTGACTTTAAATGGAAATTTTTTGTATATTGAATATCAGATTCGGATATCCAAAATTATATATATATATATATATATATATATATATATATATATATATATATATATATATATATATATATATTACTAGAGAAGATTAAAGTAGACTACACCGTTTAAGTTTTTATTCCAAAAATGTCCTCATCTATATTTAATATGGATATTTATGTAATTACGTATAGAAAAAAAAAAATAAAGAAGTAATTTGATTTTTCCAAGTATTATAAAATACGTTGCATATACACTAGTATATATTAAGAACAATTCACAATAGAAGATGAAAGAGCTCAAATACGTTGAGCAATATATATGGCCGCCTCAAATTGAGCATTCTTAAAATTTTCAACAGAAGATGAAAGGGTTCAAATAGAGCAATATTTAGTGCAAGTCAGCGAGTATTCATGAAATTTCCAACAGAAGATGAAAATGCCCAAATAGAACAATTAAATTTGGTTTTAGGAAATTCAGATAACTAAATTTTTAATATTTCAGTTTTCAGATTTCGGATATATTCGAATAATAACATTCAAATAATTTAGGCTTTTTCTAAGGGTACTACCAAGTTTACTTGGGGGCAGCCCTTACTTGGGGGCTGCCCAAGAAGGTGGAACTTTTGCTGGGGGCTGCCCACAAGTTGCTTGGGGGCAGCCCAACCCCCCAAATCCTCATTTCCTCCCAATTTCTCATTTCTCTCTCTCTCTCTCTCTCTCCACCAAAAGAAAAGCTCTCCCAAAACCCTACTCTCTTCTCCACCACTCCTCCATCACTCTATTCCCAATTCCTCTACCAAAATTTCTTCTACAACATTCCAAGATTCGAAGAGATGACACGTAAGTCGAAACAATCATCGGATTCTAGGTATATTCTTCCCTAATTTCTTCTATAATTTTTTATATTCTATTCAAAATCCTAGAATATTTCTTAATTCTCTAAAAAGTTTCAATAAATTAGGTTTAGAATCTCTTTAGGATTCATCAATGAATTTTTCGAACACGATAATTCGCACACATAACTTGAAACCCAAACCCTTGAACACGACACGACGTTCGGCTGCTACAGTCGAGCAACATTAGGACTGCCAGGGATGTGGCAGTCCTACTGCAAAGTAGGACTGCCAGACTCCATGCAGTCCTACTGTGAAAGAGGACTGCTGGAATTCTGGAAGTCCTATTTTACAGTAGGACTACCACATCCCTGACAGTCCTAATATAGCACTGGAGGGGTGACATTAGAAATTCTTAACATGATGTTTAATTGTTGTCTATTTTCGTTTCTATTATTTAATAACTGTATGTTGTCCTTCAGTCTTTCGGCCGCTAACAAAAGAATAAGTCCAACCGCGTCAAAGCGAAAGGAACGCGAGGGACGTCCTCTCGAGCGCCCGATTAGAATTTTTGAACCAGCGCCCCGAGCTCGGTCTTGGACGCAGCCACCGGCTGTCACTCCCGTTTCCCGTTATACGTATTTTCGCATGCGTATACGAGATTTCTGGTATTTATCAGGTGGACCGTAGTTAGACTTGTCTTACTTAGCCTAGTCTTGGTTTGATCTTGACTTGGTTTATTTGATTGGTTTGGTTCAATTTGACTTGGTTTGACTTGGCTTGACTTGGTTTGAGATGGAGAGGGTTGATATATAACCCAACTATTTTCTCTCTCTCCTCATTCACTTCTTCATTTACTTCTTCATCTTCTTCATTTACTCCTCCCACCTACCAAGTCCTAGGCAAGTGCAACTTGCTTCATGGAGGAACTCCATTTATGTTGTTCTATTGTCTTTCTCACGAGATTCTAAGATACTTTAGTACTTAGCATTTTTAATTTCTATGGTTTATTTCTTGTAGATCTAAGTTGGTTGTATTTTTAGTTTTTTTGGTTTTTGATCTATCAAACTTCATTATTTCTAAGTTTTGATTGTTCTATGTTGTAGGAAATTCAATTTTACCCAAAATAGACCTTTGAAAAGTTAGATTTCGACTTGTTTTGAGGAAGTTATGGCCAAAATAAGATTTGAGCATTTTCTATTTCATCTGTGCTGAATTTGGCGGGAACGATGAATAGTGCCGCATAGTGCAGCTTGCCGCATAGTGCCGCATCGTGATGCAGCCTGCCGCATAGTGCAGCCTGCCGTATAGTGCCACATGGTGATGCAGCCTGCCGCATAGTGCAACCGACCGCATAGTGTCACATGGTGATGCAGCCTGCCGCATAGTACAGCCTGCCGTATAGTGCCGCAGAAGGCTGCATAGTGCCGTAAAATGCCGCATAGTGCCTATTTTGGCTGTTTTATATCCTATTTGGCTGAATTGTGGCCAAAATTTCTCCCAACTTCCAACATAAAAGTTGTAGATACTTTTGTTGGCTTCAAGAATATGTTACTAGCTATTTTTATACAAGTTTCTCTCATTCATGATAATGTAAGGATATGATATGATAGTGGCCCGTTAAGGCGCACTCTTAACAAGTAACAAGTAACATGACATGATAGTGGCCCGTCGTGGCACACTCTTGATAAGTAAACCTAACATGGTAATCTTAATATGCTGTTGTGACGGCAATCTTGATTTGCTAAGTAACTTTTGTCTTGACACCGTGGGTGTTTGTGCTTGTATAAGCTACATGTCTCATCTTGCATGTAATGACCCGCTCCGTCCTAGCGGAACGCCGATTCAAACGGCAAGTGCAACGACTTAAACGAGCCGTCGACCCGAAGAGTTGGCATCGACCGGATGAGGAATCGATGCAAGGCTTACATTGGCCCGTCAAGATGAATCCAAACTTAGACTTTCAAAGGCACGCTCGGAGTATCGCTCGGCCGATGCGAACGTCGCTAAGGTGGGTGGCTCCGATGAACCCGTCATTGTTTAGCCTAGACACATAACAATACGGACACTATTACTAGAATCGCTAGGCGTCAACACCGCGCATGCTAATAAACGAATGACTCAACGCATCTAGCTAAGGGATTAATCTCATCTTGTATGCTTGTTTAGAACATGTAAAAGAACTCGGCAAATATAGAAACTCTCGTACCGCGCTCTACGCTCGTGCTAAGGCACAAGCTTACATGCAAGTTTTCTAAATGATCCACAATGAAACAATAAACGGTTTACAACAAAGAAACGGAAGACTATCGACATAGTCGTTCCGAGTAGAGTATAGCAACATTGAAAGTCTTCGGGACCGATGGGTCGCCAAGGTGACTCCCGTACGGGGAGTTGCGTAATGAATGAATGAATGAATGAACGAGTAAGTGAATGAATGAATCCACGAATGAATGAATGAATACGTGAAAAATGAATGAATGAACGAACAAGTGAAAGAAAGAAATGAAAGAGTGAATACAAGATAAGACATGAAAGACGTTAGCGACAGGTATGACGGGCACGTGCAACGGGGCTCGCTATCCACGCTGCACGGACGCCAACCTGGTCGATAATACATTATGGCTCAAAGACAGCCGTTAAGTTAAATGACAAGTCAATACAAAATGGTCGTGGACAAATGGCACGGGCGATGGGGGGAATACCGTGGCCGTCATGAGGAAGGATTCTGCGGCACGGGCGATGGGGAGGAATACCGTGGTCGGCCTAGGCGGAATCAGATATGGGGCTTACGGGCTGCATTGAGTGGGGGCTCGGCCACTCAAAGAGACGTAATGCCAGGTATTTCAGGAGACTATCAAGGTGTACCAGCCATCACGCTTCGATAGGTGAGAATGCCCACGTGATATGTCCAAAATGGCTTGTGATGCCAGCGACCCATGCATGTAGATTAAGTGAACTATGCTGGTGGCAATCCACGTGCAATGTCCTTGCATTGAAACAAGTAATCTAAGTTAACTAAATGAAGTGCCTCCTGAATATGCTTGAATTATAACGTCCTGAACATGCTGGAAATATAACATCCTGAACATGCTGAAAATGTATAACATGCTCGAAATATAACATCCTAAACATGCTTGAAATGTAACACTCTGAACATGCCTGAAATGTAATACTCTGAACATGCCAACGACGTGTTAGATAACGTGCCCACGACGTGCTAGAACCTGAGGCAGGGACACGTCCTTAAAATGAATGTTTACATGAATTACGTTAAGTTACTACTTATGAATTGTGGACTAACTTGGTTTACTCTGGACAGGAAAGGCCGGACGGTAAGTATGGGTAAGTCATGCATGCAATCCTATGTAGACACTTGAATTCGGTAACACGAGATAGGTTACGAAATATGTCATGAAACTGACCATAAGGCAAGATTAGAAAGACAATGAATGATAGAAGGTGCACAAAAGTAAATAGAACATGTTTGGTAATGATAGCATTGTGGACAAGCTAGCCTCCCCACCAGTGCATAACAATGTACTGATAACCCCACAGTCTGCTTGTAGGATGCAGGAGACGACATCGGGTGCGGAGCTTCCCTCGAACGTGCTAAGGCGCGAAACTATCTCTGGAGCCTTGGAGCGTTGCATGGAGCTGAAGCACCATATACAGGACATAATGTATCAGAACATCGCCATGAATCATTCCATCTTGTAAGCCACTTGGCACGCCTTTTATGTTTCAGAGAGAGAGAGAGAGAGCTTGAGCGATTTGTAATATTGGCCTAGCGCCGCTTGTAAACTTCTTGAATATCAATAAAGAGTTTGAATTCGCTTCAATTTGTGTTCATTTACTTTCCGCTGCAATGGGGACACTCTGTGCGACTCTGTGGCCTAGCTCAAATCGACCGTTTCTGGACTTGGCCTTGCACGGGCGCAACCTATGCCCGTGTGGCATCACGCCTTAGCGAGGACGATCGCTCCTACGGGAGCGGGGCGTGACATTGCATCATGTCTAGGACATAAATTTCTGGTTACCACGGTCAGAGATTCATACTGAATCTGACTAGGATAAAGACTAGATTGATCATGTAGTTCATGAAGAGATTTTCCAGCTACAGGCAGTCCCGTCACCTGGGCGCTCTAATTTGACTTGTAGCCTGCCGTCGAGTAGGGTACATTTTTAGCACACTGTCATGTGTTGCACCCCCAAGTCACCTAATCCAACTCTCTCAACTTGTGACCGGATAACCTGGATTAAGTCTGCAGGACTTGTGGCTGTTGGAACATCTTGTCACGACCCGTACCCTATTTAGGGGCACGAGCACGTGGGTACGTCCAGCCTACGCCGCAGTATCGGCGGTAGAACGCTGTAAAAGGTCATCTAGAATATATAGAATCTAAGACACAAATATAACCTGTCATCTTCGCACGAAGGAATTTAACCACAACTCAATCACATAATTCTAAGGAGGATAAACACGATGATGAAGATAAAGATAAAGATGAGATAAATAGTCTGAAATAGTGTCGAGCCACAATCACAAGTTCAGAGACCAAGACATAAAACAATATCCAAAATAAATACTACAAGTCTCAAAGTATCAAACTGGAATGTAATCAAGACAAAATCTAGGTGAACTAGGTCACTACTGGCGGTGCGTCCTCTACGAACACCGGGTCTACAGGCTGGTCCTGGTCGTAGGCTCCATCTATGCCAAACCCGTAGTAGGTCGGGCAATCTGCATCTAAATCCTCTGAAAAACAATGGGGGTTATCCTGTCAGGATATGAGCAAGTACAAACGCCAACAGCAGTTCCATGTGAATTGACAAATACTATAAGAGACAATCATAATGAAATACAAGATGGAATATCAAGACTGAAAGTAAAACGGTACAAGAGAACTGGATATCATGTCATGTGTGAGATATAAGATAAAACTGGAATATAAATAATGGAAAGTAAACTGAGGTATGATGTAAACATAAAAATAAAGTGTCATGAGATATTAGAGCGTTATGTGATCGGCTTGGGTCAAGATCAGGCTGTTCTATTTGACCGGCTATGCACAAGTAGCATAATAATATAGGGATCAGGCCGGCCAAAATGGAAAGCTATGCACAAGTAGTATAAGGTCAGGCTACACCCTACGTGTGGTGAGGGTGGAGCTATGCACAAGTAATAAACAAGTAAGGGTAATGATCACATAACCTCTAATAACTCCCCCATCCCCGAGTAGTATAATGAATCCAGACATGACAGGTCATGACACGGAATTCGAAGAGCAGGGGGCCAGCCCACTCCCAAATCGGTGTCTATACAAGTACAGGAAACAATATCGAACAATGTACTCATATACCAGGTAAACCAGGAATGACATCTCATGACGAGATTCACGTATACTAGTCCGTGTATTCTCGTGTCGAGAATCAAGTATAACACTACAACTGAATCGGATATAGTAGATATCAAGACAATGAAAACTATCAGAGAATGTACTCGCCTGTCGTCCTGAGCTGAGAAAATTGAACTACAAACCACTCAATGAGCCACGAACGGTCAACTCGTACAACAGTCTCCAAATGCTGTAACTGCTGTCTTCGGGTAAGCCTGTCCAACTCCGGTGTCCTTATCGATCCTCCTAAGCTCACCTTTAATAATACACTATATTTAATATTCTATATGAACACACCATATATAAATCATATGAGTA
This sequence comes from Iris pallida, assembly GCA_029216955.1. Lineage (NCBI taxonomy): Eukaryota > Viridiplantae > Streptophyta > Magnoliopsida > Asparagales > Iridaceae > Iris > Iris pallida. The sequence continues at coordinate 36,733,742 of JANAVB010005597.1, read as the reverse complement.
TCTACGCCTCCTAGTTTCTATAGCGTTGTTACGACACTGCATCTATTATATAAGTACATATAGGTAACAAAACCTCTCGTAAATAATATATTTAAATTCTGAAATTTATCTATAAATACTTATATATTGCTATAATACTATTTTTAATAGTAAAACCCTTTCACAAGAGGTCATATGTCAATGCCACACATGACTTCCTCAAATCGACCCATTAATTTAGCCCCAAAATAACGATTAAATAAAATTAATAAATTCTGTAAAAATTCTAGAAATTAGTTAAAATAGTAATTATAATGTTAGACTTTGCACAACTTGAAGTTTAATATAGATTCATGGAGTTTTGAGACTTTTGGACACAAGGAAAACAAAATTTTTTGGAGTTCGGTGATACGACAAATGTCATAAATTTTTAAAAATAGCAAACGGATGCGAAACCTAACTTTCAGATATGCGTTAGAAAGGTATCGACGTTTAGATTCTGAATAAAAATATTAAAATGTTAAAAACTGAACTTAGATAGGCGAAAAGTGGCCCGTAACAGAATTCGTCAGTTCTGGATACCCTGTCGTAGAATCAACGCCACGGGCAAATCGCTTGGAACTAGGAGATCCAGCAATCAAAGGTTGGAGTAGACATACAAAGGTAACTCTCAGATTTTGTTTGAGGAGAAACAAATGAGAAAAAGTGGATAAAACATCATCTACAAATCGACTAACCTGCTGTGACGTTTCAGACTTCGATTCGACGGAGTTTCGGACCAAGTAGCGCGTCGTGTACCCCTCTAACGGCCGCAAGGTTGTTCCTACGGTTGGTAAGGTGGAAGGGGATGTTGAGAGGGACATCCAAGTAGTGGTGGTTGGCGGAGAAATCGAGGAGAAATCATATTTTGTAAAGAAATGGGGGGTCGGCTAGGGTTTCGGGTTTGGAGTGGTGGCCGCTAGGTTTGGAGAATTTGTGGAGTAGTGGGTGGTTATGAAGAGAGAGGAAAAGATTAGGGTTAGTTTGTATTTATATTATTAGGTCATGGAATTTGGTTTGATCTAATTTGGACATGATTTGGTTCTCAAAATCATACTATTATTAATAGGTTTCCTATTTTGGTTAGATGTTTTACCAAGCCAAATATATAAGGGAATATTACATATGGCTGCAATTAAACCTCTAATATTCTCTTAAATATATGTATTCTTGGTTTTGGTACTCCCAGTTAGGCTCTAACTAGTAGGGTTGACTAGGTTAGGGTCCGAGTAGCATTACTAGTCAAATTGGACCCAAAAATCAATTTAATGAGTCTCATATGCCATTTGCAAATAAGTAGCCCATGAGAACTCGATTAGATAGTACACCCTAGGCATGTGCATTGTTGACTCAAAATGGATTAAAATCATATATTGGGTCATATGGTTTCGATCTATGTCAAGTCCAACAATTAAATTGGAAGTTGGCTTAAAATTACGTCAATGGCTCAAATTGGCCTAAGTTGGCCCGAAATTGCGCAAAGTCAAAGGAATGTTGAAAAGTAAAATTGGATGGGACATGATATATCAAACTCAAGGTGGACGAGTCTAGAATTCAAATATGGAACTGGATTTGAGAAAACAATATTTGTTGTGCTTCCAAAAATCAAAGCTACAGTAAACTACTAACATAGTCATTATTGACTTTAATAAATTAAAATATCTATATAAAATAATTAAAAATAAGATCAAAAATGAGGGGGCTTACACATCTCATTGTATCTTGTTAGTAATTAGGCTTGTGATAACCCTAGTTAGTTAAAGTATCAAACCGTACTCATTGCTTGGCCGTGATTGATGGATGGAGTCCAGTCTAGTCTTGCCTAGGCAAGACCACTACATGGTTATTTCTGCACATTATTGTTATGCTTTACTCTTGTCGATAATTGGTTGGAGACTAAGCTCTGTTCAGGTGAAGGGTTACAACCCCGGTCCTTGTTTGGTTTACGGGTTGTAACTTGGCTACCAGAATAGTCCCTTAGTTGTCTTATCGTTTATCACCTTGTTTTCTCTAACTCATGTCTTTTATTATCCTTTATGTCTCATGTGCTAATATGCTGGTTTTAGTTCTTAAGTGAACGCTCCCTTGTGGTACTTGCTCTTTCTGGGGTTTGACCCAGCTGGTTTTGTATGGCCAAATTTTGGAGTAGCACCCGTGGATCTTCCAGCCTTCCATCCAGATGGTGAAAACTAGGCGCAACCATGGCAACGAGTGAGTTTTATTTTGCTCTCCCACTATATTATAAATTATTCTTTTGAGGCGTTTAGCCGCCGAGCAAGTGTTAGCTCGTGTTGAATTTATATTCCTGTCTGCCTAAGGGCTGTAACACGATTGACAAATCCTAGGGTTGATCATGTATGACCTAAACTCTTGCTAGTCTTCGCATTTTGTATGACTAGCTTCATGATCATCTGAATATGTAATGTTTGGGACGCCTTATCTTGTATGTCTGATGATCTACCATCTTATTACATTTACTTGCTTTCTTGAGATTGAGACACTAGGCTTGTTCTTGACCCTAAGAGACTAATTGTCACGACCCGTACCCGGTTTTCGGACGCAAGCACGTGAGCAAGCCAGCTACGTATCGAGCGGACTCCAGCCCAACTCAAGTACGTATAAGCTGTCAAGGTCATGGGTATCATGTCTAATTTAAACTATATTTCAATCCACACGAATCATATAAAGCAAGAATGAACAAGTATGGGTCGTGGTCTGCAGCCCACTCGCATATATGTCCGATTAGACTCTAAGAATGATATGAGTCTATAAAGCTAAGCTGATAAGCAGGATATATCATGAAAGCACGAGAAGATAGTAAATCGATAATACTAACAAAATACCTGAGCCATGCGATTGAAATCAACTACCACATGCTCAGCTAACTAACTCCGTGCAATCAGCTACCTGAAGAGATCATCAGGTCCTCAGAGGACTAGCAAGATACATAAAACATGCCTACTAATATGACAGTAAATAACATGTAAGAAGGGTAAGAACGCTGCAAGGAGAACATCTAAGGACGACGAGTCGTATGGAAATGTAATACTAGACTTGGCTACCAATCAATTGATTAACCTCTATAGCTTGTAGTACAATGCAAGATACTCCCAATCTATAGTAGATTTTGACTGTAATACAATGCAAGATACTCCCAGTCAAGATTAGCCAATTCTAGTATCGATCTCCTCTCCTAAAGGATACAAAGTCAAGGAGACTCCTATAAATCGTAGTACAATACAAGACAATCCCAATTTATAGTCGCAAGTCAAGTCAATCAATCAATCAATATATGCTATAGGTCGTAGTACAATGTAAGATACTTCCAATCTATGGCATGTCTCAAGTTAAGTCAATCAAGTGATATCAAGGTAGAATAATCGACTATAGGTTGTAGTACAATGTAAGACACTCCTAATCTATAGTATGTCTTAACTGTAGTACAATGCAAGATACTCCCAGTCAAAAATGGTCAAGTCAAGGACAGATATAGAAACTGACAACTTAATCACGAAACATGATAACACAAAAAGACCAATAATCAACAATGTCGAATATCCTATACGTGCACGTAATCTAGAACAAGTACAGCAATCAAGGACGAATCAATCACAATGTGGAATCATGTGACAATATGAAAAGGAATACAATAAAGGGAGAGAAAACCATATAAATACTGTATATGTTCGGCAAGGTATACTTGCCTGTGGTCCTTGCACAAACCGTAGTCACAAGTCGAGGATGAGGGGATGCCGATTTAGGAGCTGTTAACCTATAACACATATCGCATCATGAACCGTGCACGAAAAACCATAAATCAATTCTAATGTTCTAGTTCTAAATTCATGGAATATTGGCTAGTTGGATTACTAATCTAATAATAATTAATTCTAGAATAATTCACTTAAAAACCTAATTTAACCTAATAATAATCTGAATATAATCTAAATATGCAAGTTTGGCCATCAAAAGTCATGTTTCCCAATTTTGGAAACCATGGCATGCAAATCGAGGCACGCCATTGACTTTTTAGTAAAACGTTATGACCCCTAGATTTTGAAAGTGCAATTTGGTAGATTTCGACGCTACGAGTACGCTGGAATCAACCGTGCCGCAAAATCATGCTTTGGTCAAAAGATATCGCCGTTATGGCTAATCGTGACCAAAACGGGGATCAACCGATCAGTTCTGAGTTCAACAGAATAAATAAAATATTAGATGAACGAAATAATTTCTGGTAAAAATATATGTCGTAGAGCTCTGTGTTATCTTTCTGAAACTTCAAACGGTTCGTGATTTTGATTTCTGGTTCTCCCGGAATCTCGAAAACACCGAAACGTGTCAAGTTTCGAACAACCAACAATCTACGAATTTTCCAGAAATTTAGGAAAAATATATATGGAAATAAATTACATATTCAGAAAGCTTACCTAGATACGAATCCAACAAAAAAAAACGGCGCACGAAAATCACATCGGAGTTGACGGCAATCGCTTCGGGAAGTCGAAAATCCTAGATGAGTTCTCCCACAAAAAACTGCTAAAATTTCTAGGTTTAACGAATATAATAATATATATATATATGAGAGAGAGAGTCGGTGGGCTGCTGGACGCCGACAGGTGGGCCCAATGCTGACTGTACAGCTGACTGTGCAGATGACTGTGTAATTAGTTAATTTAAATGCAGAAATCGTTAAAAACTCATTTTAACTCCAAATAAATATCAAAAAAATCCAAAAAATTATAGAAAATTATAGAAAATACATTTAACATTCTAGAATATACATAAAAATATTTTACCTCATATTAGTCCCAAATGGCCTCATAATAAATATTGGAAGCCTTTAAAAATATATAAACCTTAATAAATAAATAATTAAATATTGCCAAAAATTATGGAAAAATTCTAGAAAATATAAAATAGAATAATGAATCCTAGAAAAATATTTGGGGTCAATATATGCTAATAGGCTTGCACAGTAAATTCTAGAAGTCTTAGAAAATAGGTTTTTCTTATATTTAATTATCTAAAATCCCAAAAAAATTGTAGAAAAATACAAAAAATATATTTAACCTAATAGAGCCTAAAGAAAAATACTGGGTCTCAAAATAGTCACAAATTGCCTCAAAATAATTTATGAAAGTCATTCATAAATATAAATCATCGTTGAATAAATATTTAAAAATATATAAAAATATTTAAAAATTATAATAAAATATAATATAGCTATAGAATGTATATAGACCCTATCTAGAGATCATGTGACCACAAGATGATCATAACTCACCTATGGGCTTAGTCACTGTAGGCCTTAAAAATGAAAGTCACGCTGAGTTGATCGGAACAAGGTCTCAAAGTCACGCTGAGTTGATCAGGACAATATTTTAAAAAAATTATGCTGGGAGACAGCTCATCATTTTGTCAGAGTGTCATTATGACTGACAGCACGACAGTCGAAGAATGTCCTCTCGTATGCCACGTATGCACGGAACTCGAGAGATCACAGCCGACTATTGCGTGACTTTTGAAATCTTCTTCAGCAAGACTCAGCCTTCACCAAGTTGGCGTACCAAAAGAGCTTCTTGTCATTTAATGCGACTGACAAAAGCAATCACTGTCAGAGATTGTGTCATTCGAGGCACGTCGAATCAAGACAGCTGGCAGTTCTGCCTCAATATTGCGTATATTTTGAGCCTTCTGGCTCAAGTCTGCGTGTATTTTAAACTTATATATTCCTTCCTCAAGTCTGCGTGTATTTTGAGCTTTCTGTCTCAAGTTTGCGTGGATTCTGAAGTTTCATGCCCCACGTCTGCGTGGATTTTGAAGCTTTCTTCAACAAGTCTGCGTGGATTCTGAAGCTTTTTTGCCCCAAGTCTGCGTGGATTCTGAAGTTTCTTGCCCCAAGTTTACGTAGATTTTGAAGCTTTCTGACCCAAGTCTGCGTGGATTTCGTCTTCAACAAGTCTGCGTGGATTTCATCAAATTGGAGTACGTGGCAGCCATGCCACTGATCTCTCACCTGCGTGTCCTGTAACTTGCACACGACTCATGCATGATTGCCATGTGTCCAACAGTTACAGACCACGTCCAGTAACTGCTCACAACCTTGCGTATGTTAAATCCTGCGTGATTTTCAACTAGGCACAGGTTGTGAAGACAGTTATCCTTTCAGTTATTTTTGACTCTATAAATAGAGTTCTTTTTCTCATTCATTGTACAGGTACATAGTTATCTAACTTACTGTCAAAATTTTGAGAGCTTTTCTTCTTCGCATAGTCCAAGGGATAAAGTGATCGTCTTCTAGATCGGATTCCTACAGTTGTAATTTTTCCAGATACACAATAAATAAAGTGAATTTATTTATGGAAAACAAATTGGTGACTCTGCTGGGGAAAACCATCTCCTCTTCTGAGATGGCAACAACTCAATGCGACACTTCGTCAGTCGGCTCGACGAAGAAGGTGATATCGATCCAATTCGATCAACTCGCCTACGAAGAAATGCAGCGGGCTAAGGGTGGCAAGCCCACTTCAGCCTCCATCACCACTGCCAAGTCGAAGGGACGCTCTGTCTATGTTCCTAAGAATCAGTTGGTAGCCAATGGTGAAGTCTCTGCCACAGTGTCTACTCCTAACACTAGCAAAGACTCTACTGCAAGCACGTACACTCTTGTGCGCTCAAAGAAGACAACAGTCAAAATTCATGCTGACAGTACTGGCTCTTTAGCCAAACCTGTTCCAGCGTGCAATCTCAAAGTCAAAAGTCACGCTGACAGTGCTGGCTCTTTAGCCAAACCTGTTCCAGCGTGCAATCTCACATTCAAAGGTCACGCTGACAGTACTGGCTCTTTAGCCAAATCTATTCCAGCGTGTAATTCTAAAATCAAAAGTCACGCTAACAGCACTGGTTCTTTAACCAAGCCTGTTTCAGCGTATATTTCATCTAAGAAGAATTGCTCTTTAGCTATCTCTTCTTCTTTGCCAAGTTCTACTAGAACTGGGGGTGGTCTTCCACACAAAGTCCTTTCGAAAAGAAATAACTCTTTAGTTGTTTCTTCTGCTCCTGTAGTCTTTACTTCAGGAACAGCTTTGACTGACAATTTTGTTAGTCAAAGAAAAGGAGATGGTCTTTTGACTACTCTTCCTTCTGGACATTCTATGTCTCCAAACTTGAATAAGTCTAAGAAGAAACATTCCTTAATGTCTTCTTCTACGACTTCTTCGAATTGGGCACAGAATTTGTCTATGAAAGAGGGTCTGTTACCAACTCCTAATCAAGAGGATGGTTCAACTCTTCCTTCTTTGCAAATATCCAGATCAATGAAAGAAAAACTCCAAGTTTCAAAAACCAATGTGTTACCTCCAACTGATCTAAGAACAAAACTTAATCAAACCCGTTTGGGAAACACTTCTGGTGTTAAGAAACCACACCAATCGGAAATGAAGATAAGGGATCCAGATGCAGAATATGCTAGAAATTATGTGGCTCATATTAATCACTCCCTATATAATCAAGAGCCATCAAAATCCAAGAACCAGAAATATATTCCTAAAAATACACAAAGATTGTTCTCTGATGTACCTCAGTCATCACAGACAGATTTACGAGAACACCTTCAACAAAAGAGAAGGAATAATTCTATGACAATGGATCATGCTGAATGTGACTTCCAGCCAAGAGTCATAATTCAATGCAGATGTCAATCAATGGTTCAGGACTATGTTGATCATGAATGTGATTTCCAGCCGAGAGTCACAATACAATGCAGATGTCAAACAAAATGACAATCTGTCTTCAATCGGATTCAGTGTGAACCTATGCCTGATGAAGATGAGCCTTTGTTTGCTTCTGTCAACATGACCTCTCGGAATACTGGGGGTAGAGATGATAGTCCAGATGGAATATATAGAGGCACAAGAGCAAGAGTCCTGGCTTCTAGTCAAAGGACTTTGATTTCTGAAGATGATTCTGAATTTCTCGGAGAATCTAACTTTCCACCTCTTCCTACTGGGGGTAGTTCTCCTATAATTGACTTTGATGCACAAAGCAATGATTCAGAACAAACGACATCCACCAGTTCATCAATAATCCCTCGTACAGTCACGACTTATATGGTTGATAGGAATACTGATGAACCTTCTTCTTCCTTGACTCCTCAAGAACAAAGAATTGCTTCTTTGGAACAGCAAATAAAATCCATGGCTGATACTATGAAGTCGATGTATGAACTCATGGCAACTCAGATGCAAAATCGACAGACTGTACCAGATGCTATACCAATTGACACTGTTGTAAGTCCAGTAAAAGTTTCTCCAGCAGTACAATCCAATACTCCTGGACCAGCTCAACCAAATCCTAGTCTCTCTGGAGCTGGGGGTAGTGCTTACAATGCTGTTCCTCCTCCCAACTATTCTCTACAAGCTACAACTCCACAATCTTCCGGAGTTGTCTCTGAAGAATTGAAGAATCTCAAAACTCAATTTGAGGCATTCAAACAAAAAGATGGTTTACAAAGGTTAGGCATCAAACAACCTTATCCGATAGAATGGAAGCAAGTATCGTATCCTCCTAAATACAAGCCTCCTACTATCTCCTTCTATGATGGAACCACTTCTCCAAGTCAGTTTATTAATCACTTTGAAGTAATGACTGACCAATTGCAACCAAGTGACGCCCTCCTTACTCGGGTGTTTGTTGGATGTCTCAAGGGAACGGCTTATGAATGGTATAGAAGTCTTCCAGATGGGTGTATTACCTCATTTGCCGGTTTCAAACAGATATTTCTTGAACGGTTCTATGAAGGGCTCAATGACATGACTATGTCTGCTCTTATTAGAATCAAGCAGAAAAATAATGAAACTATAGAGGATTTCATTGAACGGTTTCGAAGAGAAGCTCTAAAGATGCCTCTTGGAACTCCTGATGCTGTTACCATCGACACATGCAAAACAAATCTATTGCCCATCATCAGCATGTGGACAAGATCTACTCAATTTCAAGACTGGCCTTCCTTCATAGTTAGTGCCAAGGCCGCAGAAATTAGTGCTGAAACCTTTAAAGGTTTAGGAGTGCAGATGACTCCCAAAGAAACTGGTCAAGGTACTAACAATAATGCTAAATCTAATGCTCGCAAGGGAAAAGAGACCCTTGAAGTTAATCTTCAGAGCAAAGATGCATCAAATGTTCAAATTTCTCCTACCTCTACAACTCAACAACCAAGAGCACCTCGCCCTAAAGAAGAATACTCCTTTGATGACGACGATGTCCTTGGTATCTTTGAATGTATGTTGAAAGGTAATAAAATACAATTACCTGAAATCAAGAAACCTGATGAAGCTGGAAAGACGGATCATCCTAAATACTGTCCATACCACAGAATGCTGGGTCATACAATTCGTACATGTTATGTACTGAAAGGAAAGATCCAAGAAATGATTAAATCTGGAGCTATCTCCCTTACTCCAAAAGAGAAAACCGTCACCTCCAATGTCGTCTCTATGCAATTTGGAGATTTTCCTCCTCAACTCCTTGAAAGTGGGATCATTCCTATTCCCAAGGCAACTCTTGACATAGTGAATCTTCCTCCTCCACAGGCTGAAGGTTTGGTGCCAATTACTATGGAAACAGGAGAAATCATGTGGATTCATCCTGATCTAGTGGCAGATTTTGAATCTCCTTCTCTTCAAAAGACTACTTCTCGAAAGTCCAAGAAGACTGAAAAGATTAAGTCATGTCATATGACTTCCCTTGGATCTAATCCTGACAGAGAGCCGAAGGATAAAGAAGAAGCACTTGCTGGTGCTACTCGAACAGGAAAACCTTATCTAAAGGATTACTCCAAAAATCCTGAGGATACTCCTGATATCTCTCCTGCTGACAAAGATGTTCCTGATGTTCCTTTTGAGGAAGAATCATCCACTGCACCTATCCCTTCCACTGCACCGGTTGAACCTGCTCCTTCTAAGCCTACAGCTCTTGAGAAAGGCAAGCAACAGGCTCGGTTTGATAAACCAATCAAGAAGTTCTCTCCTCTTGGGCTTCAGAAACCTTATAACTTCGACATTTTAGCTTAACTTGCTAATACTCCAGCTAGAATGTCACTCTTTGAACTTTTATGTCTCTCCAAAGAGACTCGGGAGACGTTAAGCGAAGCACTTCTTCAAGCTGACTCTTGTCTTGCACAGTTAAAGAAGCCAGATGCAGAACCTGCCACTTGCTTACATTACAACAGTGTACTGGAGATTATCCCAAATATCACCTTTACACAAGATGACATGCTACTGGAGGATAATTGACATGATCGGCCTCTCTATTACACCGGTTATATCGATACGATGAAGATAGATCGTATCCTCATTGATCCAGGGTCTGCTATAAGCATAATGCCAAAGAGTTTGTTGGATGAACTAAAAATCCCTCTTCACAAGCTTTCCAAGACAGTTACTACTATCCTGGGATTCAATCAAAGCCGAAGCGAGCCTTTGGGGAAGATTCATCTGAAACTTCAGATAGGCGATTTCAGATCCAAAGTCACTTTCTATGTGATCGAGATCGTGGGATCTTACAATCTTCTTCTGGGGAGGCCATTTCTTCATGAAAATAATGTGGTGCCTTCTACTCTTCATCAGTATTTTAAATACATTGACAGCAATAGAAGAGTACAAAAGGAAGTTGCTGATATAAACCCTTTCCATGGGGTTGAAGCCTATTTCAATGATTCTCGGATGTATAAAGAAGAGTATACAAGGGTGATACAAGCTATGGAGAAAGAGGATTCACAAAGTGAGACTTTAATAATCCCTGTTAAAGGTCGAACTACTCAGCAACTATCTCCCAAACCCTCTGGAGAAGGTTCTTTCATCATTCCAGTAAGTGGACGAATTTCTCTATTACCTCAGTCGTCTACTCAAGATACACTGATCATTCCTGTCAGTGGGCATACTACAGTTCCTGTATCTTCATATATAAAACAGGATACTCTAGTAATCCCAGTTAGAGGGCAGACTACTCTTCTATCTCAGACTTCAAGGGAGCTCACCTCTTCTGAGCCATTTGTTATCGATCTTAATCGAAACAAAACTTCTTCTCGTTCTTCTTTTCCTCCTTTAGCCATTGATTTGGCTAAGATCTCTAAGGCTCAGCCTTCTCCCGATATGACTTGAGCACAATAACCATAGAAGTTGTACAGATTGTTCATACAGATGTATCCCTAGAATCTGTACAAACTTCATACTTTCTAGTTTCCAGCAGAAAGCCAGGAGACATCCCAATTATCTTTTACAAAGGGCTTCAAAATCCTTCCGATTTAGAAGACGAGGACAAAAACGATGATACTGGAAGATTACAACTACGTCGTTATAGTCAACAATCTAAAGACATCATTAAAAATATGGGCTATGACTTCAGAACTGGCCTCAATAGTAGAAAAAGAAGAAAAATGCCTGTCCGGATCCCTCCTCTGAAATATGGGAGAACGAAATACGGATTGGGCTATACTGCTCCTACTCCTTTTATCAATATTGTTCATGAAGATCCCGAATCTGACGAAGATAAGAGATCTGATTCTTCTAGTACTACCTCTTGGGATTCCGATACGAGTATCGGTGATTTCTACTACAATATTCTGTCTTCCAACATGGTCTTTATTGACCGTTCTGAGGAAGATGATGAAGACGAAGACGAGTTTGAAATCTCACCTGAATCAGAACAATGGGCCCAAAGGTTAGATAATCAATGGGAGTTCCGATTTGAGCAAAAAGAACCTCCAACTGAAGACAAACTTGTTCAAATAGATGTTGGTGAAGAGGGATCCCCTAAGCTAATATTTATTAGTGAAAGTCTTTCAAATAACGAAGTGATACATTCATCCGACAGTTTATCCATTCATTTATTACCACCCGACGGTTCACCCGTTCATTATCACCTGACGGTTCATCCGTTCATTTATCGTCATCCGATCATTTCGATATCCGTTATCCCCAGGGGAAATAGATATTCTATATTGTATTATTTTCTTAGCAAATTTGATATCTAGAAAATCATGTCCATATTACCTCTGAATTTTCTATCTCAGTATCATATTTATGAAAATGATATCTAGTCTTTTGATTCTCGAGTCCAAAGATCATAAAAAATTGAGTTCAAAGATATTTTTATGTCTGAATTCTATTTTTTCTAATCAGTATTAAATTAAGATCATCTCTGGTTTAATATCATCTGATAGAATTACAAAGTTCATTTGTATATTCTATTCTATTGAAATGTGTCATGTATTATTACCTCTGAACATATTTTCTATGAATCTATCATTACCAAAACATCAAAACCAAAAATCAGACCAAGAATTTTCATTTGCTTTCATTTCATAATCAAAACATGGAATACAAGTAAAAGTGAAAATGAAAAAGATTCATTTATTTGGAGTTATCAGCTCCCTGATACGATCTAGAACAGCATTCAGTTTCTCTTCATGAGTAATGATAGCATACTGGCGATGGTTGACTTCTTCAATCTATTCCGCCTGCATCTGTTCTCGTTCCTTCTGAAGAATTTCACAGCGTTCAGCTTCAGAGATATAAGCAGCAGCCACCTCAGCTTGCTCTGTTTCCATGGCAGTAATTCGTTCTTGAAGTCGAGCCAATTCCTCTTTCAATTTCTTCAGCTCTTCAGTCTTGGACGCTTTATCCTTCTCCAGAAGCTCTACTCTTTGACGAGTAGTTAATATTTCTTCGCCCTTTTCTACTAATTTCTCAGTAGAAGAGGCAAGAAATGCTTCAAGAGCTGCTTGTTGGGACTGTGCTTCATGCTCTAGTTGACTAATCTCAGTTGCAGTTAAAGATTGAAGGTCTTCCTTCTTAGTCTCCCAGTATTTTCGGATAGTTGCTTCCAACTCATCCAGGAGATGCTCGAAGAAGATGCACTGAGATTCACAACCAGCATGTCGCAGCGCCTTGAGCGGGAACTTAACCATAGTTCGAAGATCAGAAAATGGCATAGCTTCATCCTTCAAGAAACGTCTGAAATATGTATCTAGATATGAGTAAATGATCTCTGAATACATTTCCAGAGTTCTTGCTAGCCCAGTCTCAAATCCAGGAGTCGTCGTCATCATTGAAGAAGAAGCCTAAATGTTCTCTATCCTGGGAACAGAAGTGTGTGCGACTGGAGAAGTTGGCACGTGTGAACTCCCTTCATCAGCACCAGCCTGGATAAGCGGAGCATGAGTCGAACTCATTGCTGCAGCAGTTCCTACAGTCAAAGAAAGAAAAAAATAATAATCAGCATATAAAGAAAAATAAGCAGCAGAAACAGAATTTGAAATAAAATTCTACCAGATTGAGGTTCATATTCGATATGTGAAGGGAGTCTGGCATCTTCTCATAGCCGATCCATGATAGTGTCCGACACCTGCTTCATATGGCTGCTTCCAGCTCCAGAATTACTGGGTGCTGGAGCATTATCTGGAGATTGAGCAGGTTCGGGGCTAAGTTCCATTTTGTTCCCCTTTACTTTATCCTCATCATAAGGAGCAGAAGTGCCAGCATGCCAGTCTTCTCCTCCTTCAGCTTCATCTTCTTCTTCATCTTCAGGGTGAGCTTCTGATTCGGAGTCAATGATATTCACATCTTCATGAGTCTCAGGGACAATGACGATAGCAAGCTCAGTGTTGACTGCCGCCGGTTCAGTCCTCTCTTGAATATCGGTTCGAAGAATGATGTCTTGACAAACATTCTTCAACAAATCATCAGCAGCTGGTAGCTCGGACGTTTGTACGTCTTCATCGCCTCTGGCCGAAGAAATGTCTTCGTCAACATGAGTCTCAGGAACTTCTGGCTGTTCTGTAACTTTTGTTGGGGCAGGTTCTTCTTCAGAATAATCAATTTGGTCATCCAGTGCCTGAATGATGCCCTCTGTCCCATGCTCAAATGGGATCATCCTCGTCTCTGAGGGTTCAATAACTACTCCACTTGTGGTCGGAGCAGTTATTTCTTGAGCTAGAACAGATTCTACTTCAGTCTGTTCAGTTGAAGCTGCCGGTAGGTGAACATCATCAGACTCTGTCTTCTCAGTAGAAGCCGCTTCATTGATTTTCGGCAAAACTCCTCCACTCATAAGTGTTTCTAGGTGTAAGACCCAGTTTTCTGAAATTGGGGTATTTTTGAAAATTTATTATTTTTATTATTTATTAATGGTGATTTAGTCATGTTATGAATTTTGGTGATTTTTAGTTAGATTAAAATTATTTTCTAAGTCATGGCTTATGACTTTGTGATTTTACTAGTGTAACCCTAGTGTAAACCCTAGAGATTTCATAACCTAGAGACCAACCATGACCATGTAAGCCTAACCATGTGATTAGGATATCAAATTACCACTTTTTAGTCAAAAGGGTATTTTGGTAATTTATTAGAATTTATTTGGATTTATGTAGTTTATTATTATTTAATTAGTGGATTAGTGTCATGTTAGCTTCTAACCTAGTTTAGCACTAATCTAGAGGTTAGCCACTAACCTAGAAGACTAAGTGGAAGATATTGCTTTATGTCATAAATATCTAAGGTTAGATAAATATCTAGATACTATGTATACTTAGATATTTAGGTAGACCTAAAGAAAGATCTATTGGTCTTTACCTTAGAAGCTAAGTTACTTCACCTAGAAGGAACCCTAAATATCAACCCTACCCCCCCCCCCATGGCAGCCCAACCCTACCCCCATCCTATATAATCACATCCCCTTATCATTTATGCCATTTTTTTTATTGCACTTAAAACCTAGTTTTTCCCTCTACCTTTACACCCTCACCATTTAACCATTTCAACACCAAATTGAGCCAAACTTCTTGCATTGGAACCCCCTACTATTGAGGATGCTAAGGGGAGCTAGCTAGCTAGGTTGCATAGCATTTTGGGCACCATCAAGTGAAGAGGACACCCCCCCCCCCAAAACCTTATTTTCATTGAGTTTTGCACTCATAGGTAATTATCCCTAAACCTTGTTAATATTGTGATTTCTCTTCATAAATACATGCATATAGGTATACCCTAGCTGTAGGTCAAGTTTGGTAGGATTTAGACTTGGTTTGGTGTCCGTATCGGGCACGTATCCTAAGCCTTAAACCCTTGTTTGGTGAAATGCCACAATGGACTTGTTTTTGTGTTTTTGTAAAACAAATTACATAACCTAGTAGCCCTAGACTTGCTGATCACAAAACACCTAGACTGAGCACGTTTTTGTGCTGTGTCCGTGTCCAAATTGGACACGAACCCACTGCACGAGACCCTCGTGCATGCCCTGCTACCCGACACTTCGTGCGCACTGCACAGGCCACTAGGACACGTGCAAATTGACACAGATACGGAGGAAATGTCTACGAACATGCCCCCAAAATTTGGTGTCGCTTCGTGTCGTGTCGAGTGAGAAATCTCGCTCGCACTGGACACGCGCTGTCAGCGCACACGCGCGCGGGGGCAACTTCGCGCGTATCGTATCGCGCGGACACGACACGTTGGCACCTCGTACTGACACGAGAGTGTAGCCCTATGTGTGGCGTACACGAGGACACGAGCACGAGATGCGTCGTGTCCTGTGTCGCGAGCACGAGGCATGTGCATCTCTGTACGACGTAGTGAAAATCGCGCGTATCAGTCGAGTTTCCTCGACTGATACGGCTCTCGTGTCGACGCTGTAGGTCACATGGACACATAACAGAGTGTCCATCGTGTATCCCTATATGTGGGCTGTACGTGTGTGCGACCACGAGACGTGTCGTGTCTCGTGGTGTGTCCTAGAGTGGACTGCACGCGTGCACGACACTGTGGTTTCGTGCGCGTGTCAGGATTTACCCGAGTAAGTTTTTACGTGTTTGGACACGCCGTGTCGTGTCGTGGTGGACTGCCACTGACACATACGACACGTATATGTATGGGGCACCAGTTACCAACCATTAGAATCGAGCCTTAGCTCGTTTTAGTGTGTGTAAATCGAGTTACCTATTTTCGAGTGCACAGTGCACTGTTTCCAGGTTTTAGGATTTCCAGTTTTTGTAAAATCGATTT
The DNA here is from genome assembly GCA_029216955.1 of Iris pallida. Taxonomy (NCBI): domain Eukaryota; kingdom Viridiplantae; phylum Streptophyta; class Magnoliopsida; order Asparagales; family Iridaceae; genus Iris; species Iris pallida. The sequence goes on along the minus strand of JANAVB010005597.1, from coordinate 36,717,666 downwards.
TCAAATCGATTTTGATTATGTTTTATACATTGTACTAGTGTATTTTAGTATGTATATACGTAGTATATATGTATATATGAGTGTGGGTGAGTTTTGGGGATAATTGGTAGTGTGTAGGTGTAGTTGTGTGTGTATATACATAGGAGTGTATATATGTACTGTGTGTGTGTGTGTGTTTGGGGGCTGGATTTGGTTCCAGGAACCCCCCCTCTCCTTTCCTGTCCCCTCTTCCTGTCTCTCTCTCATTCTCATTCTCACTCTATGTCTCTCTCTTCCCTCTCTATATATATATGTAATATATATATAAGTTTTATATATATATATATGTATATATATATGATATATATATATATATTGTATTAGATATACATAGTGTCATTATATATATATATGTGAGTGTGGGTTTGTATTATATATAGTATTCATATTTTGATATATGGGTAGTAGGTAGATAGTGTCTATTCATATATATAGTTATATATATATATCTATATAACTTACTAGATATAGGTTATATGAAACCTACACCACTAGCCTATGGCTTGGGGCTAACCCTAATGACCTAAAACACTATAAGTGACCCTTGTTGACTAAGGGTTGACCAAAGTCAACCTTAGGTCAAAGTTGACCTCGTTAACCTAGAATTGACTAGAATTGACCTAAAATGACTAGTTTAACTAGTTGACTAGTAAGACATAGTTTGACTAGGTAATTGACCATTGTTGACCAAAGTCAACTATAGGTCAAACCTTGACCAAATTGACCTAGAAATGACTTGGATGAACATAGAAGGACTATTTGACTTGAGTTTGACTAAACTAGATGATTAGGTTGACCATATGGATTATGAGGGTAATCCTATATAGATGAAGATATGTATGGGGTTAAGTTAGATACCTAGAGTCGAGTCATGACTTGAGTTGGAGAATGGGATTAGCTTGATTATAGGATTAAGGTTGGTATTGTACTATATGTATTTATGTGTGGTATACTTTGTATAGGTAATTGTAGTATAGTATCTTAGGTATTCTAAGACATGTTAGCCTAAGTTGGTTTGAGTTAGCCTTATAGAGTTTGACTGGATGTTGACCATTAGTCAAGATTAACCTAATTACCTTATTGACTAGTCTATGATTAACCAAAACCTTAGTTAGACTAAGACTTGACCCTATATGGACCCAAGTAACTAGAGTTGACTAGTTTGGCTAGAATGTTTGACCAAGGGTTGACTTTAACCTAGATTAGACTTGTTTAACTTTGTTTGACCTTGTATGACTTAGTTTAACTTCTTGTGACCTAGTATAACTTAGTTTGACTGTAGTGTTGACCAAGTTTGACTTTGACCTAGATTGGCTTAGAATTCATATAGATTGTATCGTAGATTTTATTTACCTTCATTTTGGACATGTCATAACTGTATTGCTCTATTTTAGGACATTGTGACCCTGGTACAGACATCTGATATTACACTACTCTTTCCAGAGTAACAGACGAGTACATTCTCTGATAATTCTCTCATTTATTTGTCGATTACTGTATTTCAGTTCTAGTTAGTTCTATGTGATTCTCTGTATCAACACGTATGGATATTTCTGGATTCATGTATCGACACATACCTTACTTGCTGGCCTCTATTACTGGAGTCATTGGTATCATTCCGGAATCATTTCTGGAATCATCACGTATTGGCCAGACTCATCTCGATTCTTTTTGTCGATTTTGGATTCACTTGCTGGGCGGAGAAATATTGAGTAAGACATGTAGACATACCCCAAATCCGGAATCTCCTACTGGAATCTACCGGAAGCATAGCCATCTCTTGCCCGATCAGTGAGAGATGTGCCTGATACCTACAGCCGTTTACATGTCGACCTCGGTATTTTAAAACACACTGTTAGATCATAGTTGGACTCACCCTGGTTTCATTGATCACTGTTGGACTCATCTTGTACTGGAAATCATCTGGTATCGGATTATATGGACTGGACTCACACTGGGATTACTTTAGACTTATATCGTACTGTCTGGACTCACACATGATATTCTAGTTCAGTTAGCTTTTATTACAGTCTTCATTGCCATGATTCTTCTCTTGTTTTAGTTATCTTTCTTTTCTTGTATCTTACTGTTTCTCTATGCCATCATTACCTGTATAAAACTGCCATGCTCATCAATAAAACTGTCTATAACTGCTTTATAGTTCTTTGTCATTTACTTGAGTTTTTCTAGATGAGTTGTACTCGTTTCCGTCCTGATTAGACCTGTTGAAAATATTACAGATGATAATCCTGAGGACACATGCCCTGCTTACCATGGACCTGGCGAGGGATTAGCTACCTTTGGTTCTGACTCTTAGGAGTGATTCAGGAGATTAGCTAGTAGACTACTTTAGCTTTCATGTTTTGGCTTGTTGTATTAAAGTTAAGATATTGAGTCTGTATTAAGTTGGTTTGAGATATTGGTGTATTATTTTAGTAGTTAGCTGTTGTTGTCTTTAATTCCTTAGGTATAACTTCTGTGTTATTTTTTTCGTGTTTAGACTGTGTTGAGTAGATCATACCCTTTACTTGCCCTCCATTCGGAGCTGATATCTGGACAAATACTTTTTATATTCACTGCATGAGATTAGTTAGCGACCTAGGACAGCTTACTACCGCCGACACTGCGGCGTAGGCTGGACGTAACCACTTCTCGTGCCCCTATACAGGGTACGGGTCGTGACACTAGGAGTTTATTGCCTTTCATTTTGCTGACAGACTTCTTGACATATTTGCCTCTCGACCTCCTTATCAAAGGAGCGTCGTCTTCATCGGTCTCTTCGTCTTTATCGGCGGCATCGTCTTCATCAACTGAGATGCCACCTAAAGATGAAGTAGCAGTCACTGAGACCCCTTTCTTCTTCTTCTTCTTAGATGTTGGAGACTTAGTACTCCTCTTGGAGATGGTCTCAGATTCATCGCTTCTCTTCCTCTTAGAAAGAGACACAAATATAGGTGGAAGAACTTCATCAGGGAAATTTCCCTCCTGAAATAATTCATATAGAGGTTCAATCTCCGTTGTCTCATCTTCGGGTTCCGGAGGAAGATGTTGAATAACAGTCTTCTTCTTCGACCTCTTCGATTCATCCTCCGCAACAAAGGTTTTCAGATTGAAACTCGGCCTGAAAGTGCTCGACGACACATAAAAGCGAGCATATGTATAAAGCATCTTTGGCCCCGAGCTAGATAAAGGATTAGGCATAGAGAATACAACTTTTGTATCCCTAGCCGCAAAATATCTCCAAGCTCGAGCTCCGTCGACAAGCCCTCCACGAGCAGATAAGCAAGTGGTGGCGTTCCCAACGTGGAGCTGGTCATATCCGAATTGTCTAGCAAATCGGCTTGGTAAATATGGCTCCAGATATGTCATCTCTTCATGACGGTATACTAGATGAGACGGCCTGATTCTCTGCAACCATTGGAAGGCTACGTCATCTAGCCTGTTTTCCATATCTCCGTCCATCATATTTAAGGGCATGTTCTCATAGCCCAATGGTGGAGGGACACATTGGATAGACCAATGTGACGCCCGATTCAAGACATTTCTGCATTCTGGAAGGGTGTAAACCTTCCAGAACGTCTCTCCAGAGTACCTCTCCAGAAAAAGACTGCTACTCCCTCCTGCCCCTGGAGGTATCAGACCATCATGATGAAGGAGAAGCCAACCATATAGATAGGTGAATGGCATCTCTATCCTTGGGAATTCTTCAGTCATCATCCTCTGATCAGACAGCATGTTGGTTACAAAATTCTGGAGACCTGCATTCAGCCTACAGGTCATTGCCGATAATAAGTCTAGCTTGTAACTATACACAAGGCGCACCGCTGCAAAGATAACGCCTCTGTGTATCCTGTCCAAGGAGCTGGAGCCTGGAACGATGAATCTCCTCAACCACAGAGATAGGAATCCGGCCAAATGACCGTTCCTTGACAGACTATTTCTACTCTATCTTACATAAGAACTGAAAGTGGTTCCAGCTTTGAACTCGTACCAATCTTCAGTGATAGTGAAATCCTTGCAATCATATTTCTCCAGCAGATAAATAATTTCACCCTCAGAGAGAGGTGGTAGGACATCCACTTCTGAATGTGGTTGCCAGCTTCATCTTTGGAACCCTTATAATACAGAGTACATATGCCAAAATGGCACATCATCTCTTCAAATAGATGTACCATTTCTGGGTTTTTCTCTGACAGAAAATTCAGCTCTTCTGTCGTAGGAACATACTCCTCATACGGCAGCGAGCCTGAAGGTAGATGTGAGATGTATTCCATCTCATGAAGGGCGAAGCCCATCTCTCCCTTGGGAGTCATAAAGGTCCCCGTCCTGTGGTTGTATCTCTCAACCAAAGCCAAGAATAGGAAGGGGTTGGGCTTGAAGCCGTAGGATGAATTGACGACGGCATCATAAAGGTTTATCTTCTTCAGCTCAGTCTCAAAATTTTCCAAAGCCCAGTGGACCAAAGTCTTCCATCTCACATTCTCCTGATTCATTAGGCCGTTCATCCTCGGCGTCGAATCGGTCGGATAGAATGCATTCTTGTTTGACATGAATTCGTTTATGAAAATGGGCATCCTGAATGGCATCAATATGGACGAGTCTTCAGGTGGTATGCATCCAGGCTTCAAACCCCGAAACACTGATACATGGTTTTCTGGGGCACTGAAAAATCCCACTTTCTTGTAAATAATACGGCTCGCTTTCGCCTGCTGATATTCTGTCAAATGCCAAGACATCTTTCTCGGATAGCTGGCATGCATGAGTCTCATAATTGATAAGCCCCTGGACACCTTCGGCCAGTACATGGGCTGTTTCACATCCCCTTCGAAGTAGAAGCACACCTTCTCTTTGATGCCCTTCGGCTGAGATTTCTGTGCTATGGCATCTCCAAACAAGAATACTGGTTTCTTGTGGGATACCAGATCCAAACTCTGGAAGGGTTGTCCATTCATTAAGCAGAGTAAAGTGGTACGATCTTGATTGGCCAACAAAGACAATCTGGCTTCCGGAAGATCAAATTGAGGGAATTGTATATGGGATAGATCATGCTTAAATGAGAAACTCCAATGTCCTTCATAATCTGCTTCTTCGGTTCGAATGTTCACTACAGAAAAAGAAAGAAGACAAAGTCAGATATATCTATGTCTATGCGTGTATTACAGTATTTCAAAAGTCACGCAGACTTTAGACAGATATACTACCAAGACATGCTGAGTGATTTATTCACGCAGATGATTAATTTACGCAAAATCCAGATAAATTAGGATGAAAGTCACGCATCATTGTCAGAGTCACATTTAAGTGAAAATGACAAAAATACGCTGACAGAGCAAGGCTAATCTATCCAGAGTATGACTCTCAGAAGTCTGCGTGACTTTAAGCATGGACATTTCTGCCAACATGAGAAAAATCATGCAGAGTCATCATGAAAGCTGCGTGAATAATTCAACATTGACATCTCTGCCAACATGTGAAAAATCACGCAGTGTTCTTATGAAAGCTGCGTGAATAATTCAACATAGACATTTCTGCCAACATGAAAAATCACGCAGAGTCATGAGAGCCATGCTCCTTTGCGTGAAACACAGAGCTTCGTAAACACGAAGATGTGAAGTATGGCCGATCCTAAAGAGGGGGCATACTTTAGTAATATCCTTTGCCCTAAGAAGGGGGATATATTTCTGAAGTTCGTTATTTGTTTTAATATCCTAAAAATTCTATGTGGAGTTCATCTTCATCAAAGTCGTCTTCAAACAGTTCGTGTTCCCCATCACTTACGATGTATAGGAGCTTGCGGGACTTCTTGTCGAGGAAGTCTGTCAGTAGTGGCACGCGAAGAAGTCGCAGGGGCTTTCCCCTTGGCCTGAGCACCGGCTTTCTTGGGAGCCATTGCTGTTGAAAAGGAGAAGAAGAAGTCGGAGAAGAAGGAGTTTGTCGGGGAAGATGAAGTTCTCTTCTGTGAATTCTCTTTTTCAAATACAAGTAAAGAAAGAAAGAAGTAATCTATGGCTTATTTATAGGCTCATAAAGAATTCCAAACGGTATATCATTATTTGCCTCGATTTAGGCGCTTGATACGGGATCCTAACTGCACAGAATCCCAACAGTCCAATCATTTAGGAATAAATATCTCTTTAAAGTCATCTCAGCGTGACCAAATTTATTTTATCATCTTAAATTTTCAAACTATTTCGAAATTTTGAAGTCTTTTCAACTTTCGAAAACTTTGAAGGGGGTTTTTGTAGGCCTTAAAAATGAAAGTCACGCTGAGTTGATCGGAATAAGGTCTCAAAGTCACGCTGAGTTGATCAGGACAATATTTTAAAAAAATCACGCTGGGAGACAGCTCATCATTTTGTCAGAGTGTCATTATGACTGACATCATGACAGTCGAAGAATGTCCTCTCGTATGCCATGTATGTACGGAACTCGAGAGATCACAGCCGACTATTGCGTGACTTTTGAAATCTTCTTCAGCAAGACTCAGCCTTCACCAAGTTGGCGTACCAAAAGAGCTTCCTGTCATTTAATGTGACTGACAAAAGCAATCACTGTCAGAGATTTTGTGTCAGTCGAGGCACGTCGAATCAAGATAGCTGGCAGTTCTGCCTCAATATTACGTATATTTTGAGCCTTCTGGCTCAAGTCTGCGTGTATTTTAAACTTATATGTTCCTTCCTCAAGTCTGCGTGTATTTTGAGCTTTATGTCTCAAGTTTGCGTGGATTCTGAAGTTTCATACCCCACGTCTGCGTGGATTTTGAAGCTTTCTTCAACAAGTCTGCATGGATTCTGAAGCTTTTTTGCCCCAAGTCTGCGTGGATTCTGAAGTTTCTTGCCCCAAGTTTGCGTAGATTTTGAAGCTTTCTGACCCAAGTCTGCGTGGATTTCGTCTTCAACAAGTCTGCGTGGATTTCATCAAATTGGAGTACGTGGCAGCCATGCCACTAATCTCTCACCTGCGTTTCCTGTAACTTGCACACGACTCATGCATGATTGCCATGTGTCCAACAGTTACAGGCCACGTCCAGTAACTGCTCACAACCTTGCGTATGTTAAATCCTGCGTGATTTTCAACTAGGCACAGGTTGTGAAGACAGTTATCCTTTCAGTTATTTTTGACTCTATAAATAGAGTTCTTTTTTTCATTCATTGTACAGATACATAGTTATCTAACTTACTGTCAAAATTTTGAGAGCTTTTCTTCTTCGCATAGTCCAAGGGATAAAGCGATCGTCTTCTAGATCGGATTCCTACAGTTGTAATTTTCCCAGATACACAATAAATAAAGTGAATTTATTTATGAAAAACAGTCACAACTCCAATGATCATAGTAAAATAAAATGTAAACTAATCAAATAAAAAAATAAAAATATATCACAAAATTTTGGGAAGAGGAGTTACACTAATGGCTTGTAGTAAACCCTCATGCATCTAGACAATCGTGACCGTATAGCGAGGTAGGATTCACTTCAATGTACGTAATTGGTTGTGTCTGTCTCCCGCTCTCCAGTATTTTGGTTCGGGGGCGTGACACCGGCACCCCAAGCTCGGTCGAAGCTAGAGTGAGAACTGTGTCGCGATCGCCAACGAGCTGGAGCGCATCGACGACGAGGTCGAGTTCTCCTTCATGCATAATATGGAATCTCGTACAAAGGCCCGCATGATATGTAGTTGGATGTTCAAAATTATTTCGTATTTGGATGTAATTTGGACGTGGTTGTTGTTGTTTGGAAACTAGACTTGTTGATTTTAGGGTATTTTGTCGTATACTTCATTTTGGATAATTTGTCGGATATTTTTTGAAGGATATGTTGTTGTTTGGAAACTTGACTTATTGGATATTTTGTCGGATATGTTGTTATTTTATGTAAGTTGCATCTGATTGTCGTAATTTGGATATGTAATAGTAGATATGTTGTTATGTGGACATGTGTGTGTATAAACTTTCCTTGGATACCTAATTGAAATTCTCTGTGAGGAGAGTTTGTGTTTCAAACTCTCCTCACAGAGAGTTAATATCAGGACTGCCACCCACCAGGCAGTCCTACACTAATGTAGGACTGCCAGGGTGGTGACAGTCCTATTTGAAACTCTCTGTGAGGAGAGTTTCAAATAAACTCTCCTCACAAAGAGTTAGTATCAGGATTGTCACACCCCTGGCAGTCCCAATTGAAACTCTCTGTTAGGAGAGTTTTAAATACAAACTCTCCTCACAGAGAGTTTCAATTAGGACTGCCATACCCCTGACAGTCCTACACTAAAGTAGGACTGCCAGGGTGCTGGCAGTCCTACTTTAGTATAGGACTGCCAAGGGTGTGGCAGTCCTAATAGAAACTCTCTGTGAGGAGAGTTTGTATTTAAAACTCTCATAACAGAGAGTTTCAATTAGAACTGCCAGCACCCTGGCAGTCCTATTTGAAACTGTAGCAGCCGAACGACCACAACGATTTATCGTGTTCTAGGGTTAGGGTTTCAAAAAATATGTGAGAATTATCATGTTCGAAAAATTCATTCATGAACCCTAAAGTGATTCTAAACATAATATTTATGTTTATGTTTTAGTATGAGTGGAAACTTTTTTTGGTAGCTGAACTTAGACAAATTTGGGGGAAATTTTGTGCCAAACATGATTGAGATCGGAGAATTTTTTTGAGGATAATTCTCGGAAAGAAAGGAAGAAAAGTTTGGGGAAAATTTTGGACTAAGGTTTAATTCTACGACATATAAATGTTGGGAGAGAAGAAATAAGTAGAGGGAGAGAAGAAAAGAGTTGAGGGAGAGAGGAAAAGAGTAGAGGGAGGGAGAGAAAAAAATAGAAAAGTTATCTTTTATACCTAATGTTGGGCTGCCCCCAAGTAAAAAAAAGCGATGGCAAACTTGTAATATTTGCAAAAACTTTTGGGCTGCCCCCAAGTAAATTTGGTAGTGCCCTTAGAAAAAGCCATAATTTAGCTGATCGGATCGGATATTATCAGATATCCGCTAAACTAGATGGATTCGAATTTGAAGTGTCAAAAGAGATATCCGTTCGAAAATCGGATTGGATTCATATATTACAAAAAAAATCGGATAGAGATATAGATATTGTCCTATCCGTACCAATAAGCATCCGTTGACACCCCTATGTATGTAGCCAGCATACCTTCGGGTCAGGAATGGTCCAGTTTTCCTTATAGCTCAATCTATAGTCATATACATGGATATAAATGGTTCAACGGTTCATATTACTTCGAGGCTTAAGTCAAGTTAATTGTGGGGGTGTTTAATATTCTAAAATGAGCCTTATTAAGGAGGTTAGTTGCTTGAGGCCATAATTGCCAAAAAGCTAGGGTTTTTCTAACGATTGCTAGAGAGGCCATCAAAAAGGGGTCACTAGGAGTGAAAGAGAGTTCGTTGGACATCTCGCTGCGGGAGGGTTGCTCTTTACGGTATTTGTATTATAACTCTTTCTAATATTCTCTCATTTAATTCAATAAAAATTTCTTCCCTTGCTTCATGGAGTATGTCGTTTTTTACTGAACCACGTAAATTATTTATGTGCTTTTGTGTTATTTACTTGTGCTTTGTTAATTTATCATAATTATTAAAGTATTGTTCTTGTGACTCATTTTTTTTGTCATGCTCACCAATTGGTATCAGAGCTATGAAAACCGTCGAGATTTTAAACTCTTTGATTTAGGTCAACGGTAGGTGACGACTTTGGTTTGTTCGCTATCTTCCTAGATCGAGACCCTTTTGAAATGGTCGATTACTTAAGGTTCGAAGGAATTTCAGAATTTTAGGATGACAAAACGGATTGCATTTTCGAGTTTGGAAACTCCTAAATCGCAAAAACACCAAAATACATTCATTTTACGGATATGTAATGCTCTAAAAAATTTACAAAAAATTATGATTCAAACTAAGATATTATATATCTAGAAATCTTACCTTCATATGAATCCAACAAAAAAATGGAGACAAATCAGGGTACAGAACTAGGAGATATGACCCCCAAAATCGCTAGAGAGGCCATCAAAAGGAGTCACTAGGAGTTTAGTTACTTGAAAGAGAGGCCATCAAAAGGAGTCCTTATTAAGGAGGTTAGTTGCTTGAGGCCATAATTGCCAAAAAGCTAGGGTTTTTCTAACGATTGCTAGAGAGGCCATCAAAAGGAGTCACTAGGAGTGAAAGAGAGTTCGTTGGACATCTCGCTGCGGGAGGGTTGCTCTTTACGGTATTTGTATTATAACTCTTTCTAATATTCTCTCATTTAATTCAATAAAAAATTCTTCCCTTTCTTCATGGAGTATGTCGTTTTTGACTGAACCACGTAAATTATTTATGTGATTTTGTGTTATTTACTTGTGCTTTGTTAATTTATCATAATTATTAAAGTATTGTTCTTGTGACTCATTTTTTTTGTCATGCACACCAATTGGTATCAGAGCTATGAAAACCGTCGAGATTTTAAACTCTTTGATTTAGGTCAACGGTAGGTGCCGACTTTGGTTTGTTCGCTATCTTCCTAGATCGAGACCCTTTTGAAATGGTCGGTTACCTAAGGTTCGAAGGAATTTCAGAATTTTAGGATGACAAAACGGATTGCATTTTCGAGTTTGGAAACTCCTAAATCGCAAAAACACCAAAATACATTCGTTTTACGGATATGTAATGCTCTAAAAAATTTACAAAAAAATCTGATTCAAATTAAGATATTATATATCTAGAAATCTTACCTTCATAAGAATCCAACAAAAAAATGGAGACAAATCAGGGTACATAACTAGGAGATATGACCCTCAAAATTGCTATAGTTGCTGAAAAATGAGTCTGTTTTTTGGAACGTATTTTCGGGGTTGTTTTACACAGAAAAGAAAGGGGGTTCTTGACCTTTAGGAAGGAAAAGAGAAGAGGTTATCTATATTTATTTTAGAATTTATGTACTTATATATAGAATTGGTAGGAGTTAGTTAGTAAGGATAATATGTGGATGAATATTGTCCCTTCCTAATGAATTTAGGTTGGTGATTAACTTAAAATATAGTTTTGATTTATTTAATTATTTAAAATATATTAATATTTAAATTTTATAATTTTATTTAAGATTAGTAAGTATATGTATATCCATTAATACATTTTATATGAATAAGTTATATCTAATGCTAGTTATAAAAAGGTGTATCTGTAAATATTAAATTAACATCTATCGAATATTAAGTATTAATACAATCCAAATCCATGTAGAATTATTTTAATATTTCAAATCTTATATATTAACAATATTAAAATCTATTTACCCAGCCCAATTACTAACTAATCTTACCAATAGTGAATACAATTTAAACAATACAACCTATTTGATCAATTATAATATTAATTAACAATTTAAAAAATAATAAATCTTTTGTAAAATTATGATATATTACATTCTCAAAAATTCAAACATTATATTACATTCTAAAATGGTGAGTATGCATTCTAAACTATTCTAGAGTCTTATGATTTCTTCACACATCAGCTTACCTATTAGTTGTAGTAGACTTAGAATGTCTTCTCTGTAATTTTAAATTACTAAAACATCCTTTAAACTTTTTATTATATTTTTTAATAATTTTATTTTTAAAAAGTTGATTTTTAATTTTACTTATTAACATTTCTAGGTAGCAGATGCTACGATACCATACCACCAAAAATGATTTCACATATCCTTGTACAATTTTATCGCTCCAGTGTATATAGAATATTACGATCTATGTGCCGCCTGCATGACTTCCTCTCGAGGCTCTCTATTAGGCACACGAAGTCAATTGACATGCCTCAGTAATCCATCCTTGTGAATAACAAACTCATCCAATAATCATACATGAAATTGTGTTCGGATACACTATAGTTGCTTTTCCTATTATTGTGCCATTCTAATTCAATCCATTAACGAGAATCTAATATGCAAATGCATCACATGTGCCCCTCCTCTGGGTTATTAACTTTAATGTCCAACCTCTCTAAGTCCTCCAAAAAGTGTCGGTTCGTTGTTAAGTACATGGTTGCTGGATATCTAATTAACACATTTGCAATCATATTTGTCTTCTCTGGATGATATTGTAAAGTGATGTCGAAGTCCTTCATTAGAGCATCTCCAACCCTATTGTGACTTTGGAAAAATGTTAATGCCACATAGGAATGACAAAATTTTATTCAAAAGTTATTCTCACTACTAAAATAACCCCTTTTAGCGACGTATTTAGCGACGAAAATTGGATGTCGCGTATAGGCTTGTCGCAGATTACAATTTCGTCGCAGTTCTTCGCTATTTGCAACGTCACGTTTGGTGTTGCTAGACATCGCAACATTAGCGACAGATAGCGACGTAAGAATACGTCACCACTATGGCGTCGTAGGGCGACCACTTAGCGACGCCATCAACTTTGTACATGATGACATGGCATGGCAGCCACATCAGCATTTTAGCGACGCCTAGCGACAACTTTAGCGACGTCAGCTCTCAGGTTGGCGACGTATAGCGACGTGTACTTTCCGTCGTAGAACGTCGCAGAACGTCGCAGAATGTCGCAGATTTTATCAAAATAAATTAAAAAAATATAATTGGTATTTTTGTTATGCTGTGTGTCTGTGTTTACAGTGTGTGTGAAGTGCAGTATTCGAACCATCGACAGTTTCGCTTACTGTTCTATGTTTTATCTTGGATAAAAAGAGCAACAGTTCAGGGTACACTTCTCAGAGCTTCCTCTTCACGTCCTTCACCTTCTCTGGATCCTTTACGACGTCCCGAGAAAGTGAAGGACGTGAAAATGAAGCTCTCAGAAGTACACCCTGAACTGTTGCTCTTTCTATCCAAGATAAAACATACAACAGTAATCGAAACTGTCGATGGTTCCGAACACTGCATTTCACATTCACTGTAAACACCGACACACATCATCACAAAAATACACATTATATTTTTTTTAATTTGGGCAGCACCTCCTTTGTATATCAGATCATCGTTTATAACCCAGCGTAGGTATATTTGTTATCCCCGTCGCAGATATCATCACAATTAACAGTCTCCCATCATAACAGTCTATAACTAATAGATGAATAACAGTCTCCCATCATAATAGTCTACAACTAAATATCATACATGTACTCAATGAAAATACCAACAAATTAAATATCACAAACATACATGTCCAATAAACATACATGTCCAACAGAGTCAAATAATAATGAAAATCAGTGTACAGAACGGTCAATGGGCCCATAGGGCCAATAAATACAAAGATAATAAAAAAAATCTACTGGATCACTGAGAACCCCTGCCGCGCATCTGGGATAGCATGTACTCATACTGCTCCTGTGTGAGCTGCACCGTAGGGGCAGTAGGAGGCAGTGCAATGTCTGGAGTCGGCGCCGTCGATGGACCGGAAGGACGTATCTGCTTCAACTCTCACAATCGCTCACCATGCGCAGCAAGGGTACTCACCATCCTCTGAGTACTCTCCTGAAGCGAAGCCGATACCTGAGTGAGTGAGGCAGACATGGTCCTCTGCGAATGGTCCAGCTAAACCTGTCTACGCTCTGTGCGCTGCGTAGACTCGGTGAGCGTGTGCAAGCTGGCAGCTGTAACCTGCTGCAGACTCATTAGCTCCTGTATACTGCGCTCGATCGTATCAAATCATCCGGTGATCATCGGAGGGTCGGATCGTCGCTCTGCAGTAAAGTGATCAGAAATCTGCTGCTACAACTTGCGACGCAGCTCGTCGATCTGACGACGAATATCCTGAGCTCGTGACGACGCCTGCGAAGCCGGAGACTACGCACTGACAGAGGGGGCCCGGGATGACTCCGAAGCCAAATACGTGCCGTAGGATCTCGTACCGTAGTACGTACCCTTCTGAGGACCGCCAACGGCGGTCATCCAGAGGTCGTCCGGCGATGGAGCTGTAGGCGGCTGGGAGAAAGTACCAGCCCCTCCCTCTGCTGGTGCACTAGCAGCAGCAGCCGCCTCCTCCTGTAGCCGAACAAACTCGACCTAGAACATGTTTGCTAACGTGTAAGTGTTTGCTAAAGTCTATATTGATATCTATTTTCTTGTTTTCTAAATTATAGTAAATTAATATAAAGAATAGAACGTACATATGTCGGTGTCGCCTTCTCGTCAATGAACTCCCCAGCCCTCCGATGGGTGACCATGAAGACGGTCACCATGTTCGGGTCCTCACCCTTTTTTATCTGTTAAAATATATTATCTATTATTAGTATTAAACATTCTATCAAACTATATATAAATTAATGTCCATCATAGGAAACGTACCAGACGATGAAAATGCTCCGTCATCGAAATGGAGCAACCATACCACTTACCGGTGCTCGACCGCGCCACCTTGGCCTTGTCAGACCGCTCCTGGTACCTGGGCTCGTTGAATCTAGCCTTCATCGCAGTCCACTGCTCTGGCGTGATCCAACCATGGATCGACTGTCCGGAGCGATCACGAGACTTCTGGTCGTGGATCGCATCACGGATGAGCTTGCTTGCGACGGCAGAAAATTGGCCCTCGATCTTTGTCGCCCGGTATGGTGGATAGAAATAGGTCCTCTACAAGAAGTAAAATAGAAAAGTTGTATAATATACACAAATGATTATTAAAATTTAAAATAAACAAATTTTTTACCTTGAAGTGGGCGAACCAAAAGGCCTTCCTATCTGCGGGAGCAACTGAGTTGTTAATCCAAGGCCCACCATAGTTCTGTCTCAGAAATACCCCCAGCTGTCTCTGTACTGCAGAAGGCCGATATCTATACAATAATAATTTTCATGAATATATATGTACATAGTTAATCCATTTGAGAAATATATATTAATTAATTAACTTACTTCGTAGGCCCGTCCGTCTAAATCTCTATATGCGTCTCGCCCGGGGGAGCGCATGGAGGATCGCTCTCACCTCTTGCCTGGGCAGGATCAGTCTGATCGTCGTCCTCCATATGCTCGACGTCGGCTCCCCCATGGAGCCGTCGGGAGGAGGAATGCTGGACGGGGGATCAGGGATACTGGACGCGGGATCAGAAACGCTGGACGACGAGGGAGGAGTCGCTAACCTGCTGGAACTGCCATGTCCCGATAATAGACCGGGAACAGAACGGTACAATGGCGTACTCGAAGATGAGGATGAGGGTACGGAATCTCCATCCCCAGCCCGAGGCTGATGGGACTGCCTAATATAAAATCCTCCACGTCGTCCAGATGGTCTAGTCATACCTGATAATAACATATGACAATAAAACAAAAAAACATATTTATATGATAGACATTACAGATTTTTGAAAAATATCATAGTCACAGATAAAAGTGTCACTAAAGTGTCACAGATTTATATGATAGAAGTGTCACTAAAGTGTCAAATATGATGATAAAACAAACGTACAGATTTAATCCTCTTCTAAAAATTCGTCTAGTTTGTTTAGCTCATCTTCTTCTTCTTCTTCTTCTTCTTCTTCTTTTTCTTCCTCCTCTACATCTTCACTTTCATCTGCATCTTCCTCTTCAGATAATTCTACTTCTTCTACACAATTAGATGTGTAATGAGGAACTTCCGTCGTGTCCACTTCTATAATATTTGTTACAAGAGGTAGTTCATCCTCTTGATAAGCTATATCGTCAACCTCAAAGGTATTTCTAGCTTTGGTCTTGCATACTGCCCACCAGTCCGACCTTGTTGTTCCCCGTTTAGGATAACTTGTGAAGTACACGAGCTGAGCCTGACTTGATAGGACAAATGGTTCATAGGCTTGATATCGACGCCGATAGTTTATATCAACAAGACTGTGCTTGTCTACTTTCCAACCTTGACCTTCAATCGGATCGAACCAATCACACCTGAATAATACAATCTTAGCAGGCTCTATTCCATAACTATATGTCAGCTCCACAATCTCCTGTAGCACGCCATAGAAATCGTTGCCCGCATCAACATCTTTGTAGTTCGAAGATCTGATACACAAACAGTTGTTTTTGGTGGAGTCGAGATCCACAAAGTTGTCTCTGATCAGGCAAGTTGTTGACTTGAACCTAAACCCATTAACACAGTAGCTTGGCTATATTTTTGCAGCATAAATTGGTCCATTGGCTAGCGTTCTAATAGACTCATTCTCAAGTCTTGCGTATGGACGATCGACCTAAATACCACGAAAGAAGCAATTAAGCTCATTCTCAATTAAGTGCATATACAGAAAGGTAATTACAGAGTTCTCAAGTCTTACATATGCACTCAACCATGATGGAAAATAATGCCTCATTTCTTGTTCTAGTTCTTCTTCTGTTATGTGTGGCCTACCTGACCTCACATCATCATTAAATATGCTGAAAACAACATCGTTCAATTAATGTAATAGTATAATAATCAACACTATTAAAATAATATAGACGTATTAATTACTTACTCCTCCAGTTTCTCTACTTCCTCCTCGTCGCAGTTGAGTAATACATACACCTGAGCAGCCCTTAGCTCATCATCGTTCAGATATCTCTTCTTTATTTTACCCGATGGCTTTCCTGGAGCATTAAATACCTTCAGTATTGTATCATTACTTTTATGATCTCCGTCGTCGTTTCTGGAAACTCTCGTTCTATTAGTTGCAACATGAGGCTTGAAATACATCGAACAAAAGTTTGTAATCTTCTCGAGAACATAGGCTTCACAAATAGAACCCTCGACCCGTGCCTTATTTTTCACCTTTCTTTTTAGATGATTCAAATGTCGCTCGAACGGGTACATCCATCGATATTCGACGGGTCCACCAACACGTGCCTCATAGGATAGATGAATCGACAAATGCTCCATAGAGTCGAAGAATCCAGGAGGAAACACCCTCTCTAGGTTGTACAGTGTTACCGCAATGTCCTTCTCTTACTTTTCTAGATGATCAACGAGCAATTTCTTAGAACAAAGATTCCTGAAGAATATGCTAAGCTCCGTTAATGGATCCCAAACTGCCTGCGGTAAGAATTCCCGAAATGCAATCGGAATTAACCTCTCTATGAATACGTGACAGTCGTGGCTCTTCATACCTGTCAATTTGTTTTCCTTCGGATCGACACATCTTCTCAGATTTGACACATATCCGTCTGGAAATTTTAGGCCCTGGATCCATCGACAAAGTCTTACTTTATCCTCCTTGTCCAGCGAGAAAATTGACTTCGGCAGGAACTGTTTTCCATTCTGCTCTATCAAATGCAACGCAGGGCGTTTGCATATTTCTTCTAAGTCCAACCTGGCCTTGGGATTGTCTTTCGTTTTTCCCTTTACGTCCATAACAGTATTAATTATGTTATCAAACACATTCTTCTCAATATGCATGACATCAAGATTATGTCTGATCAGATTGGTACACCAGTATGGTAGATCCCAGAATATGCTCCTCTTTGTCCAGTTATGATCTCTACCAAATCCTTCGTACTTGTACCCAGTTGTAGGATCTTCGATAGAACTTGGAAAATCTCTAACCTCCTTCCATATCGTAGCTCCGTACCACCTTGGCGGTGGATCACCCTTCTCTACAATGTCGGCACGGAATGCATTCATGTTCCTTCTGAACGGATGATCTTTTGGCAGAAATTGCCGATGACAATCAAAGAAGCACGGTTTTCCTCCGTATTTCAAGCGGAAAGCCTTACTACGGTCCATGCAATATGGACATGAGAGACGGTCATGAGTGCTCCATCCAGATAACATTCTATAGGCCGAGAAGTCGTTGATGGTCCACATAAGGGTTGCCTTCATCTGAAAATTTTGCTTTCTGGAAACATCGTACGTGTTAGCGCCTACTTCCTATAACTGATTCAACTCATCTATCAAAGGTTGTAAGTACACATCAATATTCCTCTTAGGATTGTTCGGACCAGGAATTATAACGGTTAGAAATATGTACTGAGTCTTCATGCACATCCAAGGCGGTAGGTTATACGGAGTGACAATCACAGGCCAGCACGAAAACTGGGATCCGGAAAGACCAAAAGGAGTAAAATCGTCAGAAGATAGCCCCAACCTGACATTACGCGGATCTGAAGCAAAATCAGGATACACTCGATCAAAGTGCTTCCACGCTTCTCCATCGGATGGGTGATCCAACACTCCTTCAATCTGTTCTCGCATGTGCCAACTCATATTTTTGGCCGTCTCTTTCACCATAAATAATCTTTGCAACCGCGGCGTTAAAGGCAAGTAGTGCATTGAATCGGTCGGTCTTCTTGCACCGGTAGACCTTCCTGTACTAGTTGTCTTATAGCGATCAGCACCATAAAATCTGCACACATCTGCATCCTTGTCGTCTTTGTAGTACAACATGCACCCATTGCGACAAGAATCGATTTTATCGTATCCCATCCAGAGCGATCTCACCATCCTCTTAGACCGATAGAAGTCTTTAGGTAACTTAGCACCCGCCGACAAGATCTCTATAATCAACTCCAACACTCGGTTGTAGCTTTCTTGCGACATGTTAAAATTTGACTTAATGCTCAACAGTTTTGTAACCACCTCTAACGGTGAATGATCCTCACAACCAGGATACAATGGAGTCCTTGCATTCTCCAGCAACTCTATGAACTTTGCAGCATCGACATTCGGTGCCTCCTCAGCTGCATTATGAACAAAACTAGGCCCCGCAGCATCGAAAACTATGTTCACGCACCCGTCGTCGTATGCATGATTATCTGAAACAAAATTAGATCCCGCATGCATATACGGCTCAACATAAGGCTCCGGCTCTGATGCTACAGACACAAGTTCTTCGTATGCGGTCCACTAATAGTAATTAGGCGTGAAATCCCTCGAGTACAAATGATATGTCACTTCCACTTCTGGATAATATTTCACGTTATGACATTTCACACACGGACACTTAATTTTGGTGCCGTCCATGTACTGAGGGAACGTAGCAAACTGCAGGAACTGCTCTACTCCCGCTATGTATTCATCTCTCACACCACACATATCATCCGGACGATAATTGTACATCCATGAACGATTCCGCAAGTAGTAATTCATATCCATTTGGAAATAATTCTGTAAAGATGGACACACATGTTCAGCGCAGTAACTAGTCAAACTGGGTGAAGTTGAGTTGACTAATTTAATATCTTGGACAAACTAGTCAAACTGGGTGAAGTTGACTAAGTCTAGGCAATTATCCTTCACTGGACATAGACATGGAATAAACACCAATATTTGCAGTGTCCGAACTTTCTAGTGTATATTATAGTAGAGAGACATGGTAACCGTGTGTAGGGGTGCAACTCGGGCGGGTTGGGTCGGGCTTGAGGTCAACCCGAGCCCAACCAGATGAATCATAAGCCTAATCCGAGCCCAAGCCCGGCCCGACCTCGGGTTCAACATATGAAGCCCAAGACCAAGCCCGGAGGATCGGGTTGAACTCGGGTTAAGTTGGGTCCATCGGGTAATGTTGACCAACTGTTGACTTTCAGTCAACTGGTCAACTCTGGTTTGGTTTCGGGTCAATTCTAGTCACTTTTAGGCTAAGTTTGACTTTCGGTTGACTTTCATTGACTTTTGGTCAAAACGGTCAACCGAGGTCAAAACTAGTCTAGAAGCACTATTTCTGACCTTTACCAACCAAGGAAACCACATTCTAACCATATCTTAATATCTTAAACTCATACCTTAGCTTCTAGGCAATTACCTTAACTTACCCTATTACTTTACCAAGGTAAACTCACTATCAAATCCCTACCTTAGTTTCTAGGCACTTCTACCTCAACATGGTATCCTAATACCATGCCCTCGTATCCCGATACCATGCCATGGTATCTTGA